>OVAN01012714.1:0-12500 GCA_900406275.1 Anastatica hierochuntica | reverse complement strand
GGTTTTCACCCGAGATAACACTGCAAGCGTACAGATGTACGTTGTAGTGGTTCAAGATCGAATCCAAAGAGACCAAAGAGTAGCACGAGGAATCAAGATCAAACAACGCGCTAAGGCTAGAAAAGATGTCTTTTGAGAGATGAAAATGTCGAAATTAAAGAGAGCAAATAAACACAGCAAGCAAACGAGGTTGTAAATAATTCAGAAAAGTGTTGGGCATCGGGTATTCTCTGGGAAACATTTCATTGTTGACTTAAAATAAAGATTAGGGAAGAGGTTAAGAACCGTCTTGAACTCAAATTCTAATCTAGAACTGATCTACTTCCATAGTATCAGCGCCCTATGCACTAGAAACCTCGAGACTAACTTCTGTTTACCCTCGATTTCTAGTCATGCAATACTAACAGGTTTGATAGGTTCAAAATTCAACTTCCGTTAGCTTAAGAAGAATTGCTCATCTATAATTCTTTCAGNCATTACGATTAACCATAGATGAAGATCCATTTGATAATATCCCTAAACATGCAATTATATATCAACAAATCATGAATCCCCTCTGTGAGAACCCTAAACTCAACGATTAAACTACTCACTCATGTTTAGAGAATTAACAAAAATGAAATCAGAGAGAGACATCATTGTATTAATCAAAAACAAGAGTAAAAAGAGGGTTCCGAAGAGTTCTCGATCTAAGAACAAAGAGCTTCTTCTCCCTAGGTTACAAACTCTCTCAAAGCTCTCTGAAAGTTAGAAAAATTGCATAATGAAAAGAGAAACTCGGGTCTAGGTCTTTCAGGTGAAATCCGGTTCGAAATAAGTTCGGTCTGGTTCTTCGTAAAACCGGTCCGCAATTCGGGACAGGGATCGATCGATCCATGTCCCTGGATCGGTCGATCTGTGTCCAAAAATCTGGGTATTTTCCATCTTTGCGCGGACATTTCCTTCGAGACTTGAAATCCATCCAAAATGCTTCCTTTTCGCACATTCAAGCTCAAATCCTGTAAAAACAACAAGGAACACAAATTCGCGCCAAAACAATCCGAACCATAGATCTCGAATGAAAATCATACTAAAAAGCTACTAAAATACTGACACATCAGAGCACTTGATTTTAGCTTTGTTATAAATAGCTAGTACCTAAGCAACTTCCCTTGATTCCATACAAGTAGAATAGACATGACTGGTGTGAATTGCACAATGTCTAGTTCTAGAAATGTAATTGCTAATATGATACAAACAAATTTGACATGAAGGCTTAGGAAATCAATTTAAAGCTTTAGTTTGGAAGTTGTTTGAATGATTTTGCTAAGTTTATTTGAGTAGAACCGATTGAGTATTGACTTTTGCTTGGTTCATACTCTCACTTAGTATTTCATTCAGATTTAATTGTCTATTGATACTTACATTATCTAATTCTCTTGTTTAGGTACAAACTCAAATCAAAGACCAATAGGAAAAGCACATGGGAAGATACTCAAAGAGAACAAAGAAGCTTTTAAGGCATCCTTCTTCAAAATCCGACTCCAACTCCTACGCTTCATCCACTCAACTCATACATATGAATTGTCCAAAGGTACGCCTACAAACCATTGTGAATACCATTGCATATTTTTCATTTTATGTGTGTTTTTAAAGGGTCACTCTCACGGCTTAGGATTCACCGAGACGGTGAAATTTAAGTCCAGGGGAGGGGCTTAGTACTAATTATGTTTTGCGTTGTAAATATGAATATTTTGCGGGGAAAAAAAATTGAATCTCTTTTTCAAATCATGACATATAGATTGCATCCATTTGTAAATACTTAGGTTGTTAAGAGCATATAGGATTGCATTTTGCATTGGGAACAATGATAGAATACCCTTGTAAATAGTTATGTCTTGCTTAATGTTCAATGCCCTCATTAGAAGTACAATAATGCTTAGACCACCTAGAATTCAAAGGAAAACCCATCTTTGGAATTAACCTCTTGAAGTCTTAAGTGAATGTTGAAGCTAGTTATCATCTAAGGCTAATCTCAACTAAGTGAAACTTAAACTTGAATTAACAATCTTACTTATGGGCTTAGTCATACTTAACCGTGGATAAACATGAGACACTTGAGTTATGTTTACCATTTTTAGCACCCTTTCTTGGCTCAAGTAACTACTCTCACTTTTAGAGTAGTTACCACATCCTTATCAACCCTTAGACCTTCCTTTCAAACCCCCTATTAATTTAAATATGAGGCCTCTTTCGGAAAGTGCACACATGGGCAGAAACCTGTGTGCAAAGAAGTTGAACGACAAGGGAGTGCTTCATTAGGATTAGCCTCACTTTAAGGCTAATTAGAAATATAGGGAGGTTGCTCTTTGATGTTCATATCGGTTTTGGGTATGGGAATGTGTTGGTATCTCAACCATGGGAAGTAGTATTTAAAAGTTAGATCATCCAAGGTTTAAGTTGGGAATAAAAGAAAGAGAAAAATCAAAAAAGGAAAGAAAGAAAAGAAGAAGAAAAATACTAGAGATTAGAAAAAGAGTAGCTCTAACCTTAGCAAATTAAAAGAAAAGCCTAGAGAGTCCAAACTTAAAGTCTAAGAAAAGAAAAATGAATCAAAAGTTTGATTAGAAAGTGTCTCTAGAAAAAAAAGAAAGAAGGTTAGAAGCTAAGTACATACTAGAAATGAATCTCTAGTTGTTATAAGAAGAATGTTGGGGTCAAAAACGGTTACGAAAAAATTGATGCCTAAAAGAGTAACGGAAACATCGTCTCTCCTTCGAAAATGAAAATCGTGAAAGGATTATCAATTCCGAGGCTCTCGCCATCTAGTCAATCCCCTCTCGACCAAATGCCGAAGTGGATGAAAAGTCGACGGCAAGGCAAGAAACTAGATCATTCGCGGCCATAACACAAAAAAAAAGAGAGAGAGATGGAAAGGATAAGGAGCTTGTTTTTACCTTCAGCAAATTTTTGTGAAAATGAGCAAGTGAAAGACTTGGAGAGTTACTTCTCTCATTTATAGAAAGAGAAATTTACTATTCATGTTCAGAGTTTTTAGTCATCAATTTCTCCTAACGTGCCTTATAAGTTCGCAAGAACATTTATACGATTCTTGCAAATTGGGAGCTAATTTTTGGGGTAAAAAATGGTTACGACAAAATGATGCCTAAAAGAGCAACAGAAACATCATTTCTCCTTCGAAAATGAAAATCGTGAAAGGATTATCAATTCTGAGGCTCTCGCCATCTAGTCAATCCCCTCACAACCAAATATCGAAGTTTTTCACCTAGCAATCCATCAGCGGTCGCTTCGCAAATTCCAGTCACTCGCGGGAAACTAAACGCGAGGATAACGAAGTAAACATTCACGACCTCCAAGAGACCTTAGTAAACGACATCCGGAGCGACAAGAAGTCACTGTAAACAACGGATAACCGCATCGCTTCGAAAATACGAGCGATAAGAACAACGGCAAGTCTAGCCGCCCAACGAGCGCCAGACCACCATGTGGACGCCCAATGGATGCCTAGTCCGACGCTCTCCTGATCGTCTTCTCCTTTGAATCCCGGTTCTAGTGTTTCTTGTTTCGTCCCGATTGGAATCTCCGTTGAAGTTTTGCGGCAATAATCATGAAGACTCATACTTTCCGTAAAAACTTCGTATCGATTGTATGAAACGATAACGGTTAACTCGAACACCGACATTGTCTTAACAATACGATCTATCTTATCATTTTGTAAAACTGTCACCGCGTAGTCATGCAAAGAATGATTTCTCCGAAAGAAATCGTAAAAATCACTTTATCGCTAAAAGGCCCACGAAAACACAAAACGCGACAAAAGTCGACTTACAATTTCGGAACGAGAACGGGCCCAGTTGCGTCAATGATCTATACGAGTTTTGCGAAGGATAAAAGGAAAATACAATAAAGTAAGAATCTGAAGATAAATATGAAATATTCGTCAAGATATGGAATATTCCCGAAAAAATGGAATATTTTCGCGGGACGATATGTACAAATCTAGGGGGAAAAGGAAACGGATTTAACCTATGAAGGCGTATAAAAGGGGGCTAAGGAGAAGAAGGGTACATACACAAAAATTTCTTCACAACTCATACTTAGAGCTTTAGGTTTATTTTCGTTTTTTGCTAGTGAGTTGCGTCTCAATTAGGTTTATCAGTCTTACGCTGTTAGAAATAGGATACTCGCTGACAGCTCTCGCGGCCATGGCTTACCACTTGTTGTAACGCTCAACGCAGATTCGAATAAGATCTCTACTGCTCTATTTTTCTTTTGATTCTCTTTTACTTTTACTTCGTCGTCTCTTTTTTCGTACTTTTGATCTACCGTTGTTTGGTTTAGCAGAAATTCGGGACCTCAAGGAAAGTTAGGGTTTCCTGGCTTTCCTTCGACTACGAATATCGACAGTGCGAATTTTGATTCCCACAGTTTGGCGCTAGAAGGAGGGGACCCATTCACGCAGGATACAGATCAATCTAACTCGCAGCCGCAAAACGCTAGATCGAACATGACTACAGACGATCAGAACACTCAACTAGCTCGTGACGGCGACAGCGCCAACGACAAAGTTGAAAGCACTACGATTACGAACAACACCGTTGTCAATGCTGACGCAAACACCTTGGCGTTCGAAGAGATCAAAAAGATGTTCTCAACTCTCGAACAGAAGTCAGCAGAACAAGACAAACTGACTAGCTCTCTCGCTAAATAGGTTGAAACCCTAACCGCGAGGACTAGAACCATCCTTCCGCGTGGAGCTACCAGACTCCGCAGAAGAAGACTCGACTTCACCACTATGCGTGACTTACTCTAGAACGTGTAGGAAAATCCATCGGGACTAAGCCCCGGTGTAATCACCCCTGTTGCACCTCGGAATAATGTGGAAGATCCCCCAAATCCCGAAAAGGAAACAGAGGATAACGAAGCCGAGCGAATTGATCTAGACTTCAGCGATTAATTTCATTCCACGGATGAAGACGTTGACGTACACCCAAGAAGAGTTAAGGGTCGCGCAACACGGAAAAATTTTCAGCTCAGCGAACCCATGACAGAAGAAGAGGAACATATCTTCTAGTTAGAGCAAAAGAAGCAGGCTGAGGAGCAAGCCAGAGCCATCCGCAAGACGCGCCAACAATCTCAAAAAAAAGACCTCTGACGATCTCGACGAGATTCGAGATCTCCACGACTACATCACAAAAATAGCGACAGAGGTCAAAGCGGTAAAGTCGCAAATCCATCACGCGACCAGTGCCGCGCCAGAGATCGACAGGCTCCTCGAAGAGGCTCGAAAAACTCCATTTACTGCTCGCATAACAAACACCAGAGACTCCGATCTCGGGAAAGTGAAAATCCCTATGTATGACAGAAATTTCCGATCCGAAAGCTCACCTGCAGACTTTCCAGATCACAATGGCGAGATCCAAGCTCAAGGAACTTGAGAAAGACGATGGCTTCTGCCAGCTATTCGTCGAGCATCTCCAAAGAGCGGTCCTCAAATGGTTCTCCCATCTAAAGCAAAACTCCATCAGAAGTTTCTGTCAACTCTGCTCGGAATTTCTCAAACAATACTCCATGTTTATGGACAGAGAAACTTCCGACGTTGACCTATGGAGTCTGTCTCAAAGAGAAGACGAATCTCTCCGAGATTTCATGAACAGGTTCAAGATAGTAATGTCAAGATTCAGCGGGATCAGCGACAAAGTGGTGGTAGACGCACTTAGGAAGACTCTCTTGTACAACTCGAAGTTCAGAAAATGGATAGCTCTCGAGAAACCACGCACTATTCAGGACGCGCTTCATAAGCGACGGATTTCATCATCGAAGAAGAAGAGATGAAAGTTCTATCGCAAAAACACAAACCTGCGAAGGCATCCTTGAAAGACTTAACCTCTGAACAGAAAGCAAAAAAGAAGGTCCCTCGTAACGACAAGTACGTCCATCAGAAGGGAGAAAACGTCCGGGGGGCACACAACTACACTGTCAATTCCCCGTCTGAACAAGGCAGGACGTCGGGGAACACCTGGACGCGGAACAAGTCGTATGACGAAAAAACCTTCTATGAGTTTCACCAGGCAAAGGGTCACTCCACCGCGAACTGCAAAGTACTCGGACGTAACCGGCGTAAAAGACCTCATACACGATACAGATCGCCCACTCAGGACCGAGAAAGCAGCCACTGGAGACACCGCGTCTCAAGGAACCCAAGCAGATGGGAAACACGGAAGGAGGCCTAACGACAAAGGTAACGACTCCAATTGCCGCAGAGTGAATATGATCATCGGAGGGCCGCAATACTTTCGTGACACCATCTCATTGATAAAAGCATATCACCGAAAGGCTGAGTCAAGTGCAAACTGGCCTACGCCACTCGACACTGCAAGCGACACCGCAAGTAATGCCATCACTTTCGAGGAACACGAAATTGTCGGACTCGACAAACCCATAACAATCCTCTCCTGATCGACCTTGTCATAAAAGATCTCGAAGTCGCCAAGGTCCTCATCGATACGGGACGTACCATCGATATCATCTTCCGCGATACCCTCAACAGGATGAACATCGACTTATATGAGGTCATACCCGCACTAAGACCGCTCACAGGTTTCTGAGGAACAACTTCGATGACTCTTGGATCGATCAAACTTCCAGTGGTGGCCAAGGAGATAAGGAAAGTTTTCGATTTTGCGGTTATCAACCACCCTGCCATCTATAACGTGATCATGCGAATGCCATGGATAAACTCCATGAAGGCAGTCCCATCGACCTAACACTTGGGCAATAAATTCCTAACTCCCTACGGAATCTCCACGATATGGGGATGCCAAAAACAGTCACGACTCCGCTTCCTGGCCGAGCATAAGCTAAGACAAGTCGCAAAGACTCCCATGACCAAAACCAAGCGAATAAAGATGACTCAGCTGTCAGCCAAAAACACTTCGGAGAAAGACATGCCAGAATCGTCAACTCGAGAAACGGCTCAGTCCGAAGGAAACAAGCAAACTTCCGGAGCAAACATTCCCGACAAGGCAACGCCCTCAACACCCAAGGAAACCATCGACCCAGCTGCAGTCACCAAGACTGAAATGGCCGACGCAACTCTGACAAACAAGTAATCATTCACGGAAACAAACTGAACTACGAGACGGCTTAATCCTCGAAAGAGGTACGTAGGCAGCTCTTCGCAAGAAGAGTTCAACTGCCCCCCCCCCTTTAAAAAAGGGGGAGTGGGTGTACGTATACTTGTATACTCCCACACTTTGTACTCGACATTTTTCGATTCGATTTNCAAACTGAACTACGAGACGGCTTAATCCTCGAAAGAGGTACGTAGGCAGCTCTTCGCAAGAAGAGTTCAACTGCCCCCCCCCCTTTAAAAAAGGGGGAGTGGGTGTACGTATACTTGTATACTCCCACACTTTGTACTCGACATTTTTCGATTCGATTTCGACAATAAATTTTCGCTTTTTATTCTTTCGTATAACCCAAAAACGGAAATCATACGAGAGGATCTTTCTTAACAGACATCGACTATATCATGTTCGCCAACACATTCTACCACAAAACAGAAAAACTTTTGGAAAAAGCAAGACGTCGCAAGTTTCCGAGAAGCACAATTCTGAACTCGATCAAAAGCTCCTAAAGACAGTCGCAAGACTATCAACCCGCTCGCCGATTGGCCCTGACGGACGAACTAATCACTCACATTAACCCGCTCTTCATGGGTTCTCATACATCCGACTAGGATAATAGCGCGCTATAAAAGAAAACTGAAATTTCGGTCAGCACTTCCAGACGACTTAATAATTGTCTTTGGAGAGATGCTCGGTTCCCGATTGATGCAAGTCATATAAGCCGAGAACTTATCGCAGACTTCAATATCGAGACGGAACCAGGTCGAAATCGCAAACAGGATACGTAGGCCAGAATTAGTCACCGCACACCTTAGAAACCGAGATAGACCTAGGTCTTGCCCTAAACCCCGCACACTGGTCTTTAACATCTCAAGGCATGATATATGACCGATACGAGACCCTAAAACATGTCTCTTTGTTCATAACTATCTCAAAACATGACCGATACGAGATCCTAAAACATGTCTCTAACATCTCAAAACATCTCAAGGCATGATATATATGTTCTCACGTTCAAGAAAATCCGAAAGAAAAAAATCCTTCGAGAACTCGCATCGGAAACGAACAACGAATATAGCGATTTTAAGAGGAGTAGACATGAGACGACAACTCATGATCTTACTTCGCAACCGCTACACTACTTATACACCATCAAATCAAAACGAAAAACATCATTCGTTAGCACTAAAATCACAAGGTGAGGGGTTTCGAGGCCACACACGGCCAACCCCGATAAATATAAAATTGCCATACTTGGCCAAAATACTACTAAGAAACAGGGAACACGCTCCCTCAATAGACGAACATCACTCATTCAGATATCGTACTCGAAATTGACAGAGATCGAAAAGTTGCATACGCTGGACGACCCCAGGTTTTGATCGACCGCGTACTTTTCAAACCGAGCAGTGTCCCCGAATTCCCCCTAATTGGGAGAAACGAGAATCGGGGCCCAGTGACCTCGAACCCTCTCTTCGATAGACAATATCGAAGACACAACTTCCTTACACTTCTTCACATGACTAGACTGTCCATTTCGAAGTCGTAGGAGTAGTTTGGAAGCTGGGTGCGGTACAGAGCGCCCATCGAACCACGGCATTCGCGGTATTCTCCGAAGGACAGATGAGCATGCTTGTACTGGTCAATGTCCTCCGCGAACTGAACCGAGCGATCGGCTACAATTGAGGCGACTTCTCGCTTCCAGCGCCTATACGCACGGCAAACTTACGACGCTTGACTCCGCGCCAATTCCTTTTCGCGAGATGAAACCTCTGCGACCTCCTTCTTTAGGCGGGTGTTCTCTTCTTTGAGTCTCTCGGTCTTGAACCGAGCCGTCTGCGCCTCCAGGTTGCTCGCCTGAAGGGCCTCATCCATCACATGGAGACCCTGCAAAAAGAAATCCTTGAAAGTTAGGAGCAATATCACTCGAACGATTGGAATCATATCGTGTGCACGAAAACTAACCCCCATGCACAAACGCGAGGCCTCCACATATTTCCCAAACCTAACGAATCTTACGCCAGCCGTGTTTTGATACGTTGGGGCATCAAGGGAAGCGAAAAAGGCGTCCCATTCCGGCCCTTCTCTAAAAGGCGGCACCGAAGGTTGACTCGAACCACTACCATCTCTGCCGAGTATATCTTGGTGCCACGCCTCTTCAGACGGCCCTCTCCCATTCTCGTCAACGCCACCCCCGTTAGCAGGCGCACGCTCTTTCCAGGCAGATCTCTCCCTCTCCATGTTGGGAGGAAATTCGTACGGGGTAAAGTCATCCATGGCCGGTTCAAGCTCGCCTTCCGAAATCGCGTCGGGCTGAGTATGATTCTTGTGGTACGTAACTGCGTTACAAACTCGTTGCGGGAAAAAGTAACCCCGGTGGAACTGACCGCCTCAAAGAAGGTCCCTAACAACGTAGATATCTTTCGAATGCGGTGGAAGGGGATCCAAATCTGCAAAACGAAAGAACTATCAGATACCGACAAATGAAAAGAAAACGGTCAGAGTATCAAAAGCGATACCCACGGGACCCCATTCGCGCCGAAAAGAATAAATGTATTCACTTTCGACGGAGGCACTATCTAAACGAACAAAGAAGTATCGTTTTTCCAATCATGAAATTTGTACGTAAACGATTGGAGCACCCCCATGTTTTTCCTCGGCTTGAGGCAATACCGAAGCGATTTACCCACGGCCGACGGAGTTAAAAACGCCAATAGATAATTGACGCTTAAGTCCATCCCTCGCTCGTAACGCAAAACCAAGAGTCCAAAGAGGTGTTGGAGACCGATGGGAGAGAGCTGACCGATCGATAAACCATAATGATCCAAAAACTGGCCTATGACCCCCGGAATGGGAAACCACAATCGGCAAAGCAACAAATGCGCCTCGTAGCACGTAAAGAAACCACGAGGTGGAGAATCAGCGTCCTCTCCGGCCTTGACAGAAATCCCGGATGACAGCGAGGAATGATTTTCGACACTCGCTCGGCCTACGGGCGTCCTTTTTTGAATTTCTATCTCAGCGGACACCACGATTCGGCCGGTGGAGCTTCAGTACCGCATGTAACATCGACCCAAAGTGGGCTAGCATCGACCTCTGGGTCGATGCCAGGGTTCCTTGGCAGCTTTTTCTTCTTGTTCTTTCAATTGCCGTCAGAATGGCGTATTATTTGCATATACTCTCTTCTCCACTTCCTCTTGGCTCTTGATTTTCTTTGTTTCTTCACCATTTAAGCATCAAGAATCCATCATCCCAAGCTCTTAAGATGATAATCCAAAGGTTGCACCTACAAATGCAAAAGCATGCAATGCAAAGACGAAAATCCTAAACTAGACTCAACTTAGAAACTTTATGAATTCTAACACCTAAATGCATTATATACAACCTAAATGAAACTAAAACACATACTAAATGATGCTAAATATGCGTTAAATTATGAACACATCAACTCCCCTGGACTTGTCCTTTGTTTGTCCTCAAGCAAACAACAAATACCAAACCCAGAAGTGAGGTTTGCAAGTGAGAACTCAAAACCACAATAGAAAAGAGATGCCTTATGCTCAATGTCCTAAAGATAAGTATCATAATGCATGGATCAACAAAGACTCAATGTACTTTGCCATATTCATCACAAAATCATCTCTAGGAACCTAGGCTAAGCATCCACAAGTCACTTCCTCAACCAATCTCATTTCTATTCAATTATGCTTTCATGTGTGTTCCTTACCTATGGACAAAGCATCTAATCCGTTTGAATTGGTAATAGAAAGGATAATGATAAGAAGAAGAGTTTAAAGAGAAGGTTTCACTCATATTTAATGTGGTTTCTTTCAAAAAGTAGTGCAAGACATTTGGTAAAAGCGAGGTGGAGTCAAACAATTAATACATACAAGGTCTTACTTACCTATAATGATTCCCACCCAAAAGTGCCTAAGTCGACTCATCTACCCTTTGTATTTCCCACTTAAGTACTTGAAACCAAAATCCTTATATCCAATTAAGCTCATTTTTCTCTTAACCTTTGTAACAACTAGAGATTCATTTTCATTTTGCACTTAGCTTCCAACCTTCTTTCTATGTTTCTAGAGCCACTTTCTAATCAAACTTTTGATTCATTTTTTTCTTAGAATTTAAGTTTGGACTCTCTAGGCTTTTATATGCTAAGATTAGAGCTAATCCTTTTCTAATCTCTAGTTCCTTTTCTTCTTCTTTTCTTTCTTTCCTTTTTCGATTTTCTCTTTCTTCTATTCCCAACTCAAACCTTGGATGATCTAACATTAAATCTCTACTTCCCATGGTTGAGATACCAACACATTTCCAAACCCAAAAGCCAAAATGAACATCACAGAGCAACCTCCCTATATTTCTAATTAGCCTTAAAGTGAGGCTAATCCTAGGCCTCGCAATCAATTTATTAGGGGATTTGAAAGGAAGGTCTAAGGGTTGATAAGGGTGTGGTAACTACTCTAAGAGTGAGAGTAGCCACTTGAGCTAAGAAAGGTGGTAAAAATGGTAAACATAGCTCAAGTGTCTCGTGTTTATCCACGGTTAAGTATGACTAAGCCCGTAAGCAAGATTATTAAGTCAAGTTTAGGTTTCACTTAGTTGATATTAACCTTAGATGATAACTAGCTTCAACGTTCACCTAAGACTTCAAGAGGTTAATTCAAAAGATGGATTTTCCTTTCAATTCTAGGTGGTCTAATCATTGTTGTACTTCTAATGAGGGCATTGAAAATTAAGCAAGACTTAACTATCTACAAGGCTATTCTATCATTGTTCCATATGCAAAATATAATCCTATATGCCATGATTTGAAAAAGAGATTCAATTTTTTTTGTTTTTCGCAAATATGCATATTTACAACGCAAGACTCAATATGAAAACAAAAAAAATTAACAAAACTCAAAATAGCATTAGTACTAAGCCCCTCCCCTGGATTTAAACTTCACCGTCTCGGTGAATTTTAAAGTGTGAGAGTGACTCATTAAAATCGCATAAATAAAACGAAAACATGCAATGATATCTACAAGGGATTGTAGGCATACCTTGTGACAACTCATATGTATGAGTATCTAGAGGAATCGAGGGATGGCTCTTGATATGAGGTCCTTGATGGTATTATTATTTGCTTTGTCCATGTTGGGTAAGATAGTCTCATAGCTCATTGTGGTGGTGTCATTTGTTTAGTGCCTACACTTAAGAATGTAAACAAAGTGAATACAAAAATTTAAAGAACACAATGAAACAGGCAAAAAGGATTTGGCTTTAAATCGAATAGAGTATTTAAGTACAAATTATCATATGATTTGATTTTTTGCAATTCCCTAATGCTACTTCATGATCCTAAATGAAATGTACTCATGCAAA
>OVAN01012713.1:0-13472 GCA_900406275.1 Anastatica hierochuntica | reverse complement strand
TGTCAAAGAGAATACTTTCAAAATAAAAAAGAAGATAGCTAAAGTTTAAAAGATACGTAATATAATTAAAAATCTACAAGAACACTAGTACATTCAACCCGTGAATAATCCGCAGTAACCCGCGGCCTAGCCCGTCAAGACCCGCGGACCATACGGGTCCGATCCGCGTGACCCGCGTATTTATGGATAATTTTTAACGTGTCAAACCCGCCCTGCAACGGTATTACTTAGGCTTAATCCAGCGGATTGCGGTCCACATTGACATTTCTAACTCTAAATAAAGTTGTAGTGTTGAGGTTTGATACATCGTATAATATTAGGAGTGATGATGTTTTGCTAGAGACCACTCGTAATCTATAGAAAATCCATTGCTAATATTATACGATCCTACATGGTCACACACATAAGCAAATTGGATCAAAGTATTTTTAGGTTTTATTATTTTATTTATAAGATAAATAAAATAAAAATATTATATTTATATATATGTATGTCGATACATGTTTATAAATACATTATAAAGTCAACTTGGGCTTAACAGCCCATTTGGTTGGCTCATGGTTGATATGAGTCGGTTGAATTAACATTATAAATGTTTGATCAATTATTAAAACGAGCATCACGAAAAAGGAAAAAAATCCTAAAATTATACGGAGACAAATTATTTGTCTAATTTTGAGATTTAATTTCAACGGCGCTAACCTTCATATCGATTCAATTTGTGTGCTAGAAAAACACGATCCAAATTCAGATCAGACTTCCGTTGCATATTTTCTAGGTATATTTCCATAGATTAGATTCAAAGTCGATAATTTGCACGATTCTTGGAAATTAAATTCGTAAATATATTTATAAATTGTTTATAAACCGTTACGAATTCGAACAGTAACTAATATTATCTTAATTTATAAGATACATTTAATAAAAATTTTAAAACATGTTTAATTAAAAAATATCACATATAGAAAAGACTTTGTACTTTATATGCTTTGGATTCCAAAACAAAGAGACATCATCTTTTCAAGTAAATTTTGTTGAAATACCTTTCCTCGTGTCCAAATCCATGTTTGAATTTTTTTTTCGGCCACAAATTTTATTAAGCCCAACTGGGCAAAGGTTAATTTGAGATACATCTTGGCCTTCTAGGCCTAAACAAAAATTAAAGAAAAATAAAGATTAACCCAAATCGTTTGGGTATTAGTCACTAGCCACGCGTCATCTCCTTCTCAATTTGTCATTCCACGTGTTGCTCGTACAGAGAAGAACGGGAACCATCGTTTGTCGCCGTTTCACCATATCGAGTTTGGTCGTGGTAATGATTTTCTTCTAGACGCTTTTTTGTATCTCCCAAATTAACCATGGCAACACCTCTGTCAATCGTCTCTCTCTCTTCCTCTTCAACTGTCACAGCCACGTAAGAGACGCGCACCCCCGTCTGCGGTGAAACTCCAACCGAAGATCATGTACCGCCCCACTTAGGAATGGCGGGTCTTTGATAGGGTCTGAATTACTCTCTTCCACCGTGGAAGTTTTGGTTGAGAAGATAAAGATGAAATATATGATTGAAGAACTCAGAGGGTCACCGCAAACCCCAAATCGGAAAATAGAGATATAACCAAGATGAAGCTCCACCGATTTGAACCAAAGACAAACTAAAACAAATCCAATCCAACGCGGATTGGAAATTTCTTTATTGAAGAGAACACCACAAAAGTCGATCACAGAAGATCGAAGGAAAGCTCCGATTTCAAAGAAAATCGGAAAAAGATGTCATCGATTTATCTCGACGAAAGGGGAACCGACACAACGCCGGAGATTTTACTATACACCGATAGTCAAAACTTATTTTACACTAAAAAACCGGTCCGGCGTATCGCCGGCCGGAAATCAACTATTTAGAAAAGGAGAGTTTTAGTAGAGAGAGAATAGAGAGAAAATTTTGACCATCCATGTTTGAATTTTAAGGTTAGGTTAATCATCATATAATATTTAAAACTAATTTAATCTCATTTCATTTATATTATGTTATCCATCCCAGAACTATAAGAAAGAAAGAAAGCTACAAGAGTTCCAAAGAAAAAAATTATTGAGACAGACAGCTAAATTATGAAAGCTACAAATATTACAAACACACAAACTGGTGACAGTTTCTTCAACAACTGTCAAGTGAAACCCCATACATAACTTAGTAGTGACAATTAACAAGACAAGAAATGTTACCATTTACCATTTAAAAAAAAAAGGAATCCAAAGCTGATTTTGAGAAGAAAGAAAATTAATATAGCCAAAGGAAAAAACAGCATCATCATCATCATCATCATCATCAAGAGGAAAAAGACATTCAGCTAGCCAAATGGTTTGGGGAATTGTTGAACATACTGTGCCACATGTAAGCTCTTGACAAAACCATCTCAAGTTCTTGGTCTGTCCAGTTATGTGTTGGAAGGTGTTGCAAAAACATTACCATCTCTTGAAAGTCCAGCTTCTTCAGCTCATCTGACCACTGCATTCATTTTTCACACAACACACAGTTTATATTTCAATTCCTGTCATGGCAAAAAAAAGAAAAGACTATTTCAATGTTTCTTACAGTCAAGAGAAAGCTAGCATATATATACACTAGGAAGTCTGGCAACGCGTCTCCTTCAGCAAGATAAGTGTCCCATAGGCGGTTGATCAGATTGAAAGGTATCTACAAAACTCAAAAGGTTTTGTTAGTTTCCAAATAAGTAAATAAAAAGCTGCACTGGTTTTAAGAAACCCGTGCGGCATGTGTTACAAGAAGTTAAAAATGGTGATTAACCTCACGTATCAGCAGACAGTTATACCACCGGAAAGCAAATTGAAGAAACTCCAGTCCTTGCTCCTCCATGTGTCTTGAAACAGGTTCTGGTACATGGCAAGGCAGGAAAAAATGAAACAATGTTAAGTCTATAACATAAAATGTAACAATGTTAAGAATATATAATCAGGCCTGAATTAGATGATAGGTCATTGGTTAAATATGAATTAATGCACTATGAAATGCAGTACAATAGCATCATGAAAAGCTAATTAGCATCCCTAGATCTTATCACTCTATGACATCAACTCAGCAAAAGATTGCAGATAAGTGAACACGTACTTGTGCCAAGCCAAACTCAACACACCTATTTCTTTAAGACACAGCTTCAAATTTCTGAGATATGTAGAAGATGTAAATTAAGGACTTCATGGTAAACAAGATGGGAAGAAGGACCCAATACAGTTGAAATGATCTTTGTTAAAGGCGGGGTCATGCATGTCATAAGTTGAGCTGCTCATATAATCACCCTAGAGACATCCATTTACAAGATCAACTCTAAGCAAGAACCTACCATCGATACGCCTCACCAACTCCTTCAGCTTAAACACAAGTCTCTGGATTCCAGGTTGAGCAAACGTGTAATGATCTTGCATACCATCAAGTAGTTTTGTTAAGCACCAGTAGCAGTCCGCTTCTACGTCTGAAACTTTTTCAGCAGATAGATCAGACATTGACCAACTGTCTACACCACCATCTAGATATTCTGACAAGAAAATAACTAGAAAGGGAGTGACCAGGTCATTTATTCCCTGAACATATCCGCTCGCTGGGTGCCTAATGGCCCTGCAAATTCAGTAAATTAAAAGTTTAAATTTAGCTTTCAACTTAATCTTCCAACTGATTGTTCAGTTGACCAACTATAGCCACAGACTGCATTCTGTAACTTACCACGTGTAAAGAATACGCTCCAACGATTTCTGAACCTGTGCTTGCTGAAAGAAGCTGACATCAGGTACAGTCCTTGGACAGTCAACAGCAATCTGAGAAGGAATACAGTTGCTAAGAGAGTTTACCAATTTTGTACATCTTGCTGAGAAGCATGGAGACTACGAGTAATACCTGACGAAGCATATTGATTTCGTCATCAGAACGCTCGGAATCTGGCAGGTCATAAAATTGGCCAACGGATTCAAGATATTCAAGTCGTTTTCTTCTCAGAACAGCCTCCCTTCTATCTGAATTAGGTGGTGCATATCCCTGTTGTAAGTTTATATTTAAATTCAAAGAGAATAACAGACAAACCATAAACTGAAATTGTTGCAGCAGAGAATGCCGATGGGAGAAGCTAAAAATATAAATGATCTGACTAGTGCAGTGTGCCCTCAATCTGAGTTTAAATAATCAATAAATATAGATACAGAAAATTTTATGATAATCGGCATAAAATTTGAAATTATCAAAATGTATAAAAGGGAACGACATATTTGCACTATAAACAAAAGGAGAACAAGTCAAAACGATCAGAAGTTTAACATTGACTATGTTTAAATATGAAGTCCTAGAGCGTACCAAGAGAAGCCGCCAGACATCAGGCCGCATATAATGTGGCACACCATTCCACGCTAGCTCGCGCAGTTTTTCTGCAGAAGATATACAAAGAACAAAAAATGGAGTCTTCCTTTGGACAACAAGGCCATGTCTGGCAAGAGATAACTGATACCATAAAAAGATCATCACTCACATAGGATTTACTATCAATACAGATTACGGGTCACCAGGAATAGTACCTAAAACACTAAAGGTAAAGTATAGAGTGTACCTAAAATGACAGTTGTTTCTGAAAGCACCTTGTTGAACTTCATAACTCTGGCAGAGTCGCTCGATCTAACACCACTAACGTTGAGGTTTTGGACTTGTTTGGCATTTCTTTCAACACTGGAGTTTGATCGTAGCTTACCAGCGTATGTATTATCAAGTTTCTTGCATGAATCATGATCTTCCACCTGCAACAATAAGCACTTATCCCTTCATAAAAGCAGAAGAAGAAGAAGAAGAAGAAGAGCTCAAGTAGTTTGGACAACTGTAAGATACCTGGACAGGATTGTCAAAGCGATCGTTTCTTCCGGCGTCATTCTCAGAGAAGCTCCGATGATAAGTTGGAGAGATTGGGTCTAGAGGAGGATCAGGTCTCCTAGTCAACAACACCTTACCAGGAATACTCCTACCTTTAAGAAACCTTAAGCAACATACAATTCAAAGATCAACATGTTTCGAATTGATTCCTCCTCATATATTGCAACACAGATTGAGATCAGAAATGCGAGATCCGGAAGGCGAAACATTACCCTTGGACGTTCTTGAGTGTCTGATTGAATCTGGAATCGTCGCGCTTTTGCTGGTCATCTTCTCTCCCCTCCATGTGTGTTTACTTTCTTCACAGATCTGATTTTTTCCGATGCTTTCAACAACAACAACACAGCTTCTTCTTCTTCTTTCCCAGAAGTGAATTTGGTTTTCGTTTGATTTCCACCATTGGATTCAAAGGGAAAATCGATTTGGACAACAAAAATGAATAATTGATTTAAAACACATTTCAACCCAAATATTGTTTGGTTCTCATCATGGGACTATTTCAGTATATTAACCAGGGCCTAGGGGTGGCATACTAACCAAAACCGAAAAACCTAAACGGAAAAAGCTGGAAAAAATATCAAATCAGAACCGAGTCGGAGTTAGAAATAATCAAATATTTCAATTTTCAAAACCGAAAAATTAGAATCGTATTAAAACCGAACCAGTAACCGAAAGTGTCTAAAAATACTTCTGAAAAATATATTCAAATATATTCGAAAATACCTAAAATAACTAAAATTTTCAAAAGACATCTGGACACTAATATTTGAATGCTTATTTAATTCAAACTTAACCGAACCCGAACCGAATGATCCCAATTTTGAAAACCGAAAAAATCAAAAATCAAAAATCAAAAGAACCTAACGAAATGGAACCGAAGAAGTGAAAGTTCATGTCTTATATTAACTGTGATAAATTTCTTATTTTCTTTTTCCTTTAAAACTAACCTCTAAAAAACATGTGGTTAATGGTTACTACTAATATCTAATTTTATAGTTTACTTTATTCAGAAAAAAATAATTGTGAATAACCAATGGAAAAATGTCATAATATTAATAAACCGCAAAAAAACACGAACTTCTTCTCTCTTCATTTAAACTCTCGATGCTTCGTTGACCATGTCATATTAACCCTAAAAATAAGAGTCAAAAGTGGTATGTCGTTAATGAGTTAACAACTCTGTTAATTGTTGGTTTTAAATTATAAACTCGATTTAAAGAAGGTGATAATATTGTCCATAAATCTCCAAATCGTGAAACCTAAAGATTTCCTCTTCGGCTTCGAAGGCATTTGACCTCTGGATACGACGGTGTCGAAGACAATGACATCAAAATCTTGAATTTTAGCAACTGAAAGAAGAGGGTTTGCGACCAAATGGGTATGTAGAAGTGATTTATCCTTTTGGAAATGAAGAAACATCAAAATTTCGACATCCATTCTTCCGTTGTGTTGTTTCACATGCGGTAAGTGACATAGTATGTGTGTCTATTGATTTGGAAGTAACTTGATATATTGTACTAGGACTGATATTTTATTGGATCATTAGGATGATTATTTGTTCAAATGAGTTAAAGATGCTACTTATGAAGAGACTGGAAATTTGATAAAAAAGAGTTGATCCACTTGAAAAGGATGTCAACAATGTGAAAATCGAAGTGGAGGAACTAAACAATGTGGTGCTTGTGTTGAATGAACGAGTTGAAGGAATTACAAGTGAACTTAGACAAACTAAAATCGTGAAAAAATTAATGCAGCTTGGTGGTTTGCTTTGCCATCATTGTCTTGTTCATTGTATCTTTGTTTTGTGTGATAAATGTGAAGGTAAAAAGCTTATGAATGTGTAATGGTTTGGAGTGTGGGAGTTGAGTTTAGGGTTTGTTTTGTAATGCTTAGTGGATTTGCCTTCTATCGTGAATTCGGATTTGCTATAATCTTTTGTTTTTTCTATTGTATTTGTCTCTTGTATGGCTTATGTTGAATGATAATGAAACAATGTCTTTTGTAATAGCCATTAGTTGTAAATCAAGAAAATCAATAGCATAATCCAAATATAATGAAACAATCAAAGCATTAAAACATCCAATACAACTTGAGAAACCATAAAAAACATCAAGACGACGATTTGCCATGCAAATATTTAGCCAATCAAGACTAGTCATGCTGTCTTGAGAATGAAAGATGTGCAAAACGACAAAATCTAAAGATGACGACTTAGTTCTCGAACCAAACATTCGCACGGCCCAAGTAGATGTTATTAAAGCATTTTCTCAAGATTAAGAACCAAATCCCTTCTACAAGAACCCAATATTTGGAGGTCCAAACTTAACATAATATGACCTAATTGGACTAGGGCTATAAATACTTGCTTGGAATTAAATAGATATAAAATATTATAGATGCCTTAGGAGGTGGACACAAAATCTTTAGGGGTTGTGCCCTTTGTATCCTAAATCCATCACAATTTTGTTCGACAACTCATCAATAATCTCCGTTTTACCTTCTTCTCTCATCTTTGATTGATATCATGCTTTCTCCTCTTGCTTGTTGCGTGTTTTTATGCTTAATCTTGAGTAGTTTGTTAGTTAGATAGCATGTCTCAATTAGTTCATGATCTTATTTGCTTAGGGTTTCATATCGATTAGGGTTTATCAAGAACATTATTACCTTTGGTTATATTTAATGTCATTTGCTTGTTAGGTCAGCTTGTGAATTGAACTTATGTTAGTATGAATTCCAAAAGCTTGTCTATCGTTTGATCTACTATTTGGTGAGCTAGTCTATATGGACGTGCGAAAGTTGAATTATATAGATCTGTGAACAATCAATCCAGAACGTTATAATGCATGCTTGTCTCTTACAATAATCATGTGAAAGTCGAGCCTATTGGTTGTGACATATTAACCAAAGCCTCAAAAATAGAACGAGAATACAATAAATCCGTGATTGTGTGTTCTACACCTAATCCTAATCCCCTAAAATCTGAAGCTTAACATTCTATTTTATGAATTCTTATTTGTCTAACGTTTACCTTTCATTTCTCTTTGTTTTGTTTTTTGTTCTGATTTGTTTCATTAATCTATATATATTATATGAGAAGTCATTTTGTGATGTGGCGCGCTCACATAATTTGTTAGAAGATGAGTCGCAATTTTGAAGTTCGCCTTCTTTGTATTAAAAAGAAAAAGAGATTATTGGCTTATGTGTCACATCCTGATTGGTTCTCGAGGATTTTTCGCTTAAAAAACTCTTGCATGCGCTATTGACTAAACTAACCCTACTGAAAATTCCAATATTTTATAAATTTAAATGAAAAAATACAACGAGCTTATAAAAAAGGCAAAAATTCCTACGTAGATATTTTAGTAGTTTACGGGACGAATATTTTTTATAATAAAAAAATTACAGATGGTTTTTGAAACCATGATTGTGTGTCTATATATATATAAATATGTTGTCCTAATTTCTTTCATATCTTATAGATTTGTCGTCAATTTTTGGTCCACAGGTAGTAGTTTAAGGTGACTGTTTTTATACCATCATCAATGAACGATGAACATACTTCCATCACAATGAACGATGGTCACATTAATAAGTTTGAGGAACCACCACTGTAATGTATAATCATGATGTCTATGCCCCAATCTTCAATGGCTAACATGATACAAATTTTAACTGATTTTCCGTTCAACTTAATCTGATTGTGGCTTCTTCGTTTTGTTAGTTTTTTCTTGATATCATATGTTTTTCTGCGTAATTTCTGCATGTTGTTCTCTATTGTTAGTGCACTAGTTCGTTTTTTCGATTTCATGTTGATGTGGCTTAAATTCTCTTCCATGTTAGTTTCTTCCTGCTTTGTTTAGTTTGGGTTTCGGGACTCATTACGGTCTCTTTGGTAATTTGCTTCGTGTATCTTTGGTTTTTTGTGTGATGTGTTAGGTTGAATCCTTCTACTAGCGATGAGATTATTTAAAAAAATTTGAAGTAGCATGATCAATGAAGTGCGTGTTGAGAATATAGATTTATTAGTATTTTACTTATGTATAATTATTTTGATTTTGGCCTTTTACTTGCGTAGAGTTTTGTAGGTGAAAATCCTCATTGTGGGTATTTCTTCTTGTTCACTATGTGGTTTCTCCTCTGTGTTCTCTCTGATATGAGTATTGGTCCGGTGAATGGTGCTACTATTCCGCAAGCGATGGTATTGGCCATCGACCCGCGTTTATAGCTTATTTTGATATGTGGTTGGGACTGATTGAATTTTCTCTATTGAAGTTGATATGCTTTGTCTTTGGACTTATGGTTCGTGTTGATGATTTGTAAGTGGTTCAGACAGTGATGATTACTCTGACAATGATTCCTCATCTTCTAATGGCTACGTTTGTGATGGTGATTATATGGACCGTTCAAATGAAGGTTTTGGGGTGAATTTGGCGATAGCTATACGTATGGCGACGAAGAACTCATTGACGAGGATGCTAGTTATGCATTAATTGGCACTTTTGATGGCTTAGAGTCTGAAGAAATCAATTACTCTTATTTGTGTGAAGTGGAGGTTGTTAGGCATAGTTCCACCCATCGATACATGTGTGTACCATCCACCACCAAGACCTTACGTAAGTACTTCCACCCATCGATACATGCCTTCAAAGCCATAAACGCATATTTAAATCTCAATTTACCTTTTCCATCTACTTCGGTGTCTATGTCGGTAACACTACCATGATTAACTTTTGTTAGAAGATAAAAGTAAAGAGGCAACAACTTGTAAGAACTTTCCTCTGTGCCATGAGCTGCCTCAATTGCCAATTCCCTTGCTTTCCAACACTTCTAGTATTTAGCAGTGCAATTGAATTGTATTCTCAATGTCTCTGGTATTTCAAAAGCGCGTGGTTCAATAACTTGTATTTCATACTTAGACCTCAATAGTGCCGTTACGACTTTCGATGTTGCATGCTTCTAAAATTCCCTCTAACTTATGCGGTACATGTGTGTACAAGAATAACCTTCCTGACCGCATACATCTCCGAGTCCCCCAAATGAGCAACCATAATCCTCCAATCACATTCGCCTCCATAACAACGCGCAATGGTATAATGCTTAGCACGTCTAAGGAACTTGAACCTGAATTTTTTTGTATAGCAAAGATAGCCAACGCCACTTTAAATTATTCCTTGCTCCAAAATATTTTGCCCACGTGGATATCAGATCCTCTTTATTCAAATCAATGTCAAAGATACTATAGCAAGCACTTTTCATGTCATTAAACATAAGAGGCACATTCGCATAGCCAAAAATTTCAATCATCTTGATGCCTTTTTTCAAGAGTTTCCCTCCATTATATTTGCTGTCACTGCCTACATCGGGAGGAGGGTCAATAAAGTCATCATCGTTATAAGTACTAGAGTTTCGGATGGGAACACCCGTAGATGGATGGTCAACAAAGTCATCATTCTCATCGAAATGCACGTTTCTGGTGGAAGCAACCGTTGGTGGATGATTCACAAAATCATCATCATCAATGCTAACTACTTTTCTGGTAGCGGCAGCCACAAGTGGATTATCCACAAAGTCATCATCAGCAGTAACAAAATTTCTTTTTGAAGCTACCTTAGGCGGATGGACTACAAAATCATCATCATCATTGATAGGAATGTTCCGACTATGTGGTTCCATTTTTTGGGCGGTGTTTCTATGACAATGTCATCATCCATCCTTTCAAATTCATGTCTACTTCTAGACATTGAGGTGTACATGGACGGATCATCAACAAAATCAGCTTTAACAGGAGCACTTCAGTTGTTTTTCCTACTGCTTCCAGACCCGGATCCTCCTTCAGATACAGGGTTCTCGGACCTTACCCATGACCCTGATCTCGGACTACAGGATCGTGTCCGTGTTCCACCTGACTGTCCTCCCTCTTCCTCATTATCTGATTGCGTATTCCCAATGACCAAAACAAAATCATTCCAGTAATCAAAGTCATAATATTTTGACTTTGTTTCTTCAGCCTCTTTTTCATTGGTTAGATTTGTCTCCTGCACTACTTCCTCGTCAGTTAAATTTTCTTCTTCTTCATTGGGGACATTGCTCACGCTGGTGATATTGATGACATGTTCTTCCTCATTGGCCACATTTTCTTCCTCGTTCGTCACATTATTGACGTTGGTCACATTAGTCACATATGCTTCTTCCTCTGTGACATTTTCTTCTTCGATATGAAGACCAACTTGTGTACTCTCGACAAAGCTGACTTTGGTACCCGCGTTGAGGCTTCAACCCTATCTACCAGTTTTACAAATAATTCATCCTCTTCTTCTGCTTCAGTTGGTCCACTCCCAACACCAGATCCACTCGCACTTCCCACTTCATAACCAATACCCTCTTTCTTCTAACATCGACCAATTCGTCTTTCACTTTCTCCCTAAATGTAACGTAGATATTTAGATGCTTATATACCGTACGCAACGATTTGAACATTTTATAGTGGTAATCGGCGATGATGTAAACATGAGCAGTTCCGTTTTCATTTAATTCAGCTAGTATATCAATAATCTAATAAGAATTTCTACAAAACACTCTCTTGCATTTACATCGTATTCAGCAGCAACATACTTTCTCAACCATCAAGTCCATCAATTTTGCAACTTTTCAAAACCCTAAACATTCTTGATTTATCAGTCTTGAATACCCACTCTTTGTTGCTTTCTTGAAACCAATGACATGCGATGGCTACCAGAAACCCATCCCCTACATCGGGAAAAAAATCGGATTACATACTACAATTTTGGCGAAAAATATAAATTACTGGTGTACAGGTCGAAGGAAGCCTGTACCTTCGTCTGCAACATTATTGTCGTCTAATTTCTCCTTCCCATTACCCAAAATTTTGTCTCCCATCGTATTACAACTTGGATTCCTGCGATGTTGATTCCAAGAATCCTAAATTTCTGCAAGCTAGAGTTTTTCTCTGTTTCAGAACTCTTTCCTCTCATTGTCTACTTTACCTTCCCCTTAAAACGTTATTCACTCATTATTTTTACATTAATTAATTTTAATTTCTTATTTAAATGTCTAATCACAAAACTTCTTGTTTTTCCGCCAAACCAAAAGGTCGCGGATAAAGCCCAAAACGGCCCAAGCTCGAAACAAATCCTAACAACCCTTCAGATTCCAAAATGTCGCGAAAGTAGGCGAGTATACGCGAGTATGAAATGTACGCGCATCCGCACACACGTGCTCCTCCGTGTACCACGCGACTATCTATGTCTCTCTCTTCTGGTCTTCACTCTGTCTCTCTCTTGAGTCTTGTCTCTATCTCTCTCTTTGACACTATCCCTTTCTCTCTCCCACTCACACACCCAAATGTCTCTATATCTCTTTCCTTCGCTATTTTGTCTCTCTCCCACTCACACACACACATAATGTCTCTGTCTCTCTCTAAGAGATAGGGGCATTTTTTTCATAAACTACCCTACCAGCAATTAAAAACTTTTACCCACCCACTTGCCAATTAAAACTTAAAATCTACCACAAAAACTAAAAAGCCCTAAAAAAGTAGTTTTCAAAAATCAATCAATTTGTTTACCAGTTTTCTTAAATGGTAATGAGTATTTATAATTTTTCAGAAATCACTTCAATAGATAATTGTCAAACAGAGTGGCCATGTTTTATGCATAATAACAAAACTCAAATGATTATCCCAAGTAGTATATAATTAACTACACAAGAGAAAAAACACAAATCTCATTTATCTTATGTAAGCTCAATTGTAAAACTATATAATATTGTAATCAGCATATCCAAGCACCACATAGAAACATACTATGATAACAAACCGTGAATAAAATTTTAATAAAAGCACAAGAAATTTTTTTTAATATGAATAAAAAAGAGAAGCAATAGTAACAAAAAAAAATTTACATGTAAATTGATGAGTTGAATTTAAGAGCTGAAAATGCATAACATCAAAATCTATATCTATAGTGAGCTAAAATTTTTTGTTTTAATATTCTTTAAACAAATCTAGATTAAGATATAAATTTTGATATTTTTATTGGATATTTTTTAAAATATTCTTAATCTATGTGAAAAATATCACGAAACAGAGGAAATACATATATTTATGAACATAAAAAGATATTTAATATTTTTACTAGATATTATCGATATAATAAAATATTTGTTAAAAATATATAAAGCATATCTAGGTTTAGCTTGATTGAAAACCTACTGTTAAAAAAGTTTGACAAAAACTTAGGTAGTGAATGGTGATTAGCTACAGTGCGATTTTGAGGGTTTTGGGACTACACATTTTCTTTTGCTTCCATTCAACAAGTAATACGTTACACTGCGATTATTAATAACTAGTTAGTTGGCCCGCATAATATACATGCATTAAAATTTTGTAAATTTTAGATTTGATATGTAAAAATTTTCGACTTTCAAATTTTCAAGTGATATGATATTGGACAAAAGTGAGCTTGTGTGGTTTGTTTTCCTTTGCTTTGATGTTTAAACTTAAACTCTCTTTGGTTTCGGTTTATTTCAATATAAT
>OVAN01012712.1:0-13472 GCA_900406275.1 Anastatica hierochuntica | reverse complement strand
TCACTCACCCGCAAGAACTATTCCTAAAACTTGCGGACTAGGGGGCTAACTTTTGGTGTCAAAAAAAGCCATCTCGAAATNAGACTTAACGTCGTCTAACCTTACCATCATCTAAACTCACCATCGTCTAGACTTAACGTTGTCTAGACTTATCGTCATCTAGATTCACCGTCGTCTAGACTTGCTGTCATCTAGACTTGCCGTCGTCTAGACATACCATCTTCTAGACCGCAAGCCAATTGGGATCTAGATGATCTTTCAAAGAAGTCTATCCGTCCGCGAGAAACCAAAGCATCCAAATGCTAAAGTTAGGATCAATGGCTTTCAGACAGTTCTCACAAGGCCACACGATACAACCTTTGGAGCGATACGAAACCACCAAAAGCATCGGAGAATCGCATCGTTTCGGAGAACTATCTAAACGCCAATTGACGCAAAACCTACGAACGAGTCTTGGAACCGATTGACGACTGAACTAGAGGCCGATCTAGACGTCGAATGCAACCAATACCAGAGGTCCGTCTTGGCGCCAATTGGCATCAAGACAGAAGGTTTGTCTTGGCGCCAATTGGCGCCAAGACTAGAGCATGATCTTAGCGCCAATTGGCACCAAGACAGAGAGCTTGTCTTGACGCCAATTCGCGCCAAGACCAGGGCTCGGTCTTGGCGCCAGATGGCGCTAGGACGTGGACAATGTTCAGCCGTTATCCATTGTCTAAACTACGTCCATTCCTATCTTCATCTCCTTTGAATCGTCACTTTATCGTCTCTTGTTTTGTCTCGATTGGAGTTTCCGTCAAACCGTCGTGACGATAATCGTAAGGATTCGTACTTTTCGTGCACTTTGTATTGATCGTGTAAAACGACGACGGTTAACTTAAACATCGGAAGAGTCTAAACTATACAATTAGTCTTATCGTTCCACGGAACTATTATCGCTTGGTCTTACAAGAAATGGTTTCTCCGAAAGGAATCGTCAAAATCACTTAGTCGCGAAACGGCCCGAAAGGGCCCAAATCGCGATAACAGTCCACTTACGATTTCGGGCGAGAACCGGCCCATTTACGATGACGGTTTGCCAGGGTTTCACGAAAATGATAAGTTTCGAGAAGATAAGGAAGGATCTCGAAAAGGATATATGCAAATCGGGGAAAAGGAATATTTCCACGAGAAGATATGCACGAATCGGGGATGAGAAAGGTAACAAGCCAAGCCTACGAAGACCTATATAAAGGGTGCGAAGGAGAAGGATGAGAGATATACAACACAATTTTCGTTAGCGAGCTGCGTCTCAACTAGGTTACGAGTCTATGCTGTAGTTCTTGGTAATCATCGCCAACAGTTCTTGCGGCCACAACTTAACACCGGTTGCGCACGCTCAGGCCACGAATTCCAATAAGATCCCTTATACTTTCTTCGTTATATGTGGTTTTCGATTGTTGTTATTCGTATCCGTTCACATTTTGATCCACGATTCTCTTTTCGTGTTCATACTGTTTCTCATTACGAATCCTGTTACTTTACTGTCGTTTTACATATATCGCTTCGCAATCTATTTCGTATTGTTTTTACTCCGCTATTCAGCTCAATTTCACCGTACGAATCTCGTTAACCTGAATCTCGCAATCTGTTCGCATATTTGGTTTACTCACGCTTTTTGTTTGATCTTATCTCGCAACTCAGTTTCGTATTCTTTATCCATCAACTCTCTTATTCACTGCTTGATTTGTCGATTTTTGCTACAGAGAGTCCGTGAACCACATAACATTGACAGTGAGAATTTCGGTTCCCACACCAAGTTCTTGCATGTTTTCTCCACTAGCTACCCTCTCATTACGAGTCTTAGGCATTTCCTTTACCTTTCCTTGATACATTGTACCACAATACCTAATGTCTTTATCAAGATCAGTCATAGGGTATGCCACTCCTTTGTTGACATATTTAAATATCAACTTCTTTGCTTCACAATCAATTATGTCACCCGTAGTTAACAAGAAAGGAGTTCCAAGTAGAACTGGGAATTTAGCTTGAGTGAATTTGTTGTCCATAACCACGAAGTTGCTTTCAACATAAGTGTTTCCCACTCTTAGCCTCAAGTTTTCTAATCTTCCCATTGGAACTTTTCGAGTAGCATCTCCCAAAATCATGGGATTAGCTCCTTCCTTGATTTCACCTTCCAAACCAAGCTCCTTTACTCGGTCTAGAGAGATCACGTTCAAGCTAGCTCCGGTATCCGCTAGAGCATTCTCAAATTGGGAGCCTCTTAAAGCACAAGGCACCATGAACCTTCCTTCGTCATTGCTCCTCTTTAAGAACTTCTCTCCCACTATATAGATTGGGATATTTTTAGCTTGAAGCACTTTCTTTACCCTTTCTATGGTGGCCAATTTCTTTTCAAGCTTCTCCTTAACCCTTGCATCGATTTTGGCTAACTCGTACCATTCTGGAGGGATGTCTAAATTGCCATCAAGCGTCATCTTACGATAGAGCACCCCTAAGATCTCCTTCTGATAGAATTGAGGGTAAGACAAGTGGTACTTTGTAGAAGAATAATCCAAGATGGAGAATTCCTCTTCGATTATGTCCTCCTCACTAAGCTCACCACTAGGAGGCTTTGGTTCTTCATTCTTTCTCTCAGATGTCTCTTTCCTTGACAAATTGAGTTTTTCTTCCTCTTTGAAGTTATCATCAAGCAAAGGCTCTTCTTCTTCTTTCTCAATTTCGACACCTCCCTTAGCCAAGGGGGTGTCCTTTTTCTCAAGCTCTATTCCAATTGGAGCGTCTTTCTCTTCAATTTCAAGGTCAATTTCGGCAAGAACTTCCTTAAAATCCGGGTTCCCAATCAAATCAACATCCAAGCAATCAACAATCTCATCAAGAGGATTCAAAAATAAATTCTCAACATCATCAATAATCTTTTCCTCTTCAAGAGTAAAGACAATACCGTCCCATGGATGAAAGGTGTGGTCTTTCATATCATGGTAGATAGACTCTATCTTCACATTAATTTCTCCAAACTTGTTGTCGAGATTGGCTTTTGTCTCGTTTTGTTTTCCACTAGCTTCTTAAGCATAGCATGATTCTCTTCTTCTTTGGTAGGACCAGTTTGTTGTTGAGGCTTTTGGTAGTAGCCTTGTCTAGATTAATATTGGTACCCTTGTTGGTTTTTCTTCGAAGGATAAACTTGATCTTGTGGATTCTCCACATTAGTTCTTCGGTAGGATAAGTTGTTTTTGAAAGGCTTTTACCCTTAGTTGAAGGGATTTTGGTAGTACCCTCCTTGTATGTAGCTCACTTCCTCTTGGTTCTCAACCTATTGTCCTTTGACTTCGGTTTCCGCAAAGTGAACACTTCTTCTTGTTTGTTTTATGAGCCTATCAACTTTATCACTTAGCTCCATGATCTTGTCCCCTCGACATTCGGTGCTCCTCACCGTTCTATCATAGTCATCCCCATCGCAATTGTCGCTTTGGGCAAGGTTGTCTATGAACATCTCTCCTTTCTCAGTGGAAAGACTAGCAAAGAGGCGGTGTTCAAATCCAATCGGTACTTCTCTTGGATAGCGCTATGGAAAATTTGAAGAAGGTTGCCCTTTTTGATATCGTGGTGAGGACAACTCATTATATATCTGTTGAAGCGCTCCCTAGCTTCATAGAGAGAGTCCATTCCTCCTTGCTTAAAAGTAGAGATCTCATTCCTAATCTTTGCAATCCTTTGGGGTGACAAGAACTTAGCCAAGAATCTCCTCTTACACTCGTCCCATGTTGTGGTAGAAGAGGTCACAACTCCTTTCTCCCATTGAAATGCTTTGTCTTCTAAAGAGAATGGAAACAAAGTCAACTTGATGATGTCCTCTGGCACTCCATTAATTTTCACCGTTCTGGTCAACCTTTCACAGTTTTCCAAGTGCTCGAGGGAGTTTTCCAACGCAAGACCAAAGAATCTAGCATTTTGCACCATATTGATCAAGCTTAACTTAATCTCGAAATTGTTGTTTCGGATTGGTGGGGGTCTTATACCCATCCTTTCACCATTAGTAAATGGCTAATCACCTTCTCCAATCCTCGGTTCTTCTCTTGGGAGATGAAATGGATGGTTTCCATGGTCTCATTGACCCACAAAATTCCCTTGATTGAGAGGGGGAACTCGTTTTTGTTGCGGGTTCTCCTTAGGTGGAGGATTCTATTGTTCAAATTCTTGATTCATACCCAACCTTCTTAGATGACTTGTCTCTCTCTAGCTCTTCTTTGTTTTGAGTGATGTGTTTCAATGATTGTTGGATCGATGTCAAGAAGTCTTGTATTTGGCTTATTTCTTGATATTGTTATCATGTACCTTCACAAATCAAATAAAATCATCAAAAGAAAGTAAGAAAACTAAATAAAATAAGCAAAAGATAAAATCCTAATCCTTGAATCCTAGAAATCTCTTTGAAGATCCTAGCTAAAGCCTAAATCCCCGGCAACGACGCCAAAACTTGACGTGGGTCGAGTTTAATATTTATAAAAGGGGTCAATCGTAGTACTTTAGGGTCGTTCAAGGACTTAGAGGCGTAAACTAGTAGAACCTAAATAAGGAGAATGCACTAAGGGTTTTAGTCTAAGGGGCGATCTAGTAAGAGATTGTCATGGGTCTCTACTAAACCTAATAGAAATCAAAGCCAACCATAGTGGATATGCATAAAAGAAAGCAATAAACAAACTAGCATAAAAGGAAAACAAGAAAAGAGTGAACTTGGATCTAATCAACAAAAAGATAGGATCTTGAGACCATGGTTATGGGTTCGGGTTCAATCTAAAGACGTAATGGACTTGGGTAATGCTTTATTGGAGGATCAAAGCTATTCCTAGATCAAGGATCCCTTTATAATCGATCAACCCACTCTCGTGACAGAGATCTATTCACCTATACACACTACAAGGCTACACTCTCGTTTGTTGCCTATCTCAACATGTATGTGATAGTGAGTCTCAAGCCCTTTTAGCCATTTAACACCTTGGTGTTCCTTTGGGAAACTTCTCTCATAGCTCAAGGTGAAAAACATATATCTAGTTCTCACAAGCATTTCATCGAACACTTTCTAGGCGTCTTTGAGCAAGCAATGAATTTTAAATAACTAAACTAGATCTAAAAGGAATCTATGCCAAGATCTAGCCTAAACATCCATTACAACCTTAGATCTAACCCTAGCCTACCATATCTCAAGATCCAAGATGGATCTACTCACTAAAAGTCTTGGAAATCCAAAGACAAGAAATGGGTCTTTGAGTTCCCATGGTATTAGAAGAATAAATCTAGAGAAAGAGATGAGAAAGATAAGATCCAAATTACTCAAAAAAAAGAGTTATTACAAGGTTTTTGGTTCTCAAAACAAAAGAAAAATACAAGTGTTCTTAATTTTAAAGAAGTGTGTCTTTGTTCGTGGAACATAAGAGGTCTATTTATACTAAAGAGAGAAGAGAGGAAGCCCTAAAAAGGATGCTTTTCGGGTAAAGGCAACACAGCATCGACCTCAGGTCACTATGCATTGACCTAAGAGGTCGATGCTGCGTTGTGTTTGGCTGCAGGCTGCAAAAGTCACCCAACATCGACCTGAGGTAACCCAACATCGACTTCCAGGTCGATGCCTGGTTCCTTTGCAGTTTCTTGTGGCTTCTTGCTCCTCTTTGATGCCTTGATAATCCTATCTTCTTCCATAGCATTTAGCTCCTCTTTCCCTTGATTTTTTAGCTCTAAATCCACCTTGTATCCATCTCTAGATCCTCCATAAATCCATCTCAAAGTTGCACCGAAAAATTCATAGAAAATGTATGCAAATTCAATATGTTCCTAAACTAGACTCTAGACTCTAGACTCAAACTAATTCATTATAAGACTTATATGCAATATTTATAACCTAAAACTGGATGAAACTAAGTTAAAATGCATCTAAATATGCATGAAAATATGTACACATCAGCTACATACCATTACAGTCTCAAATTTCCAACCCCCTTCGGAATCGAAACAATCCGGGGAGATCGTAACATATCGCAGGTATGTTTCGCTGCCGAACTAAACCGTAAAAACACGACGGCGAAAGCTTTCTCTCAAAAGAAAAAGGAAAAGGGTTCTGTCGAAGACGCCTCAGAACAAGATCAAATTGAGATCTTTTGGCAGTTACGGAACGCCAAAACCTTGGAAGAGAAACGTGAACCAACTTGCAAGCCCGTTGTCTCGGTATGCCTCGACGAAGAGTTCCTTGGGCATTGCATCGAAATCGGCGCTAATCTCTGCGATCCTATAAAATCACAGCTTATAGCTTTCTTAAAAGAAAACCTTTGCACGTTCGCTTGGCAGAAGACATGCCAAGAATTGACATCAACGTGACATTTCATGAACTCAACGTGGATCCGACTTTCAAACCTTTCAAACAGAAAAGGCGAAAACTGGGACCAGAACGCGCTACCGTAGTCAACGATAAAGTTTAAAAACTCCTGAAAGTCGGATCTATAACAGAAGTTAGATACCCAGACTGGCTTTCCAATCCCGTTGTAGTAAAAAGAAAAACGGAAAATGGCGAGTCTGCGTTGATTTCACTGATCTCAATAAGGTATGCCCGAAGGACAACTTTTCGTTGCCACACATTGATTGCCTAGTAGAGGCCACGGCGGGAAAAAATCACTTGTCATTCATGGAAGCTTTTTCAAGATACAATCAAATTTTGATGAGTCCTGATTATCGTGAGAAAACTGCGTTCATCATTGATCGCGGCACGTATTGTTACAGGGTAATGCCTTTTGGCCTCAAAACCGCTGGGGCAACTGATCAACGACTCTTCAATCGTATGTTTTGTGAGCAGCTTGGGAAGACTATAGAGGTATACATTGATGATATGCTCATAAAATCTCTCGAGGAGAAAAACCACATCGCCGATCTACAAAAATGTTTCGAGAAATTAAACTTACATAATATGAAACTCAACCTAGCGAAATGCAGGTTCACTGTGGCATCAGGCGAATTCCTCGGATATCTCATCACATACCGCGGGATCAAGGCTAACCCGGAAAAATCAATGCATTGGTCAAGATGATCTCTCCAAAGAACAAGCGAGAAGTACAGAGATTGACAAGGAGATTTGCTGCACTCAATCGCTTTATATCATGGTCAACGGACAAGTGTCTTCCTTTTTACGACATTTTAAAAGGGAACAAAAATTTCGAATGGTCCGAGCAATGCAAAACAACTTTCCAACAGTTAAAGAATTACTTGACCACACCTCCAGTTCTCGTAAAACCGGTCGTCGGAGAGCCCCTGTTCCTGTTTATCGCGCTATCAGATATAGTTGTAAGGAGCGTTCTAATCAGATAAAAATGGGGCGAGCAGAAACCAATGGTTTACGTAAGTAAAACCTTGTTAGATTTTGAAACACGATATCCGCTTATGAAAAAACTGGCGTTTGCCGTCATAATGTCAGCTCGAAAACTAAGACCATACTTCCAGTCAGACACGATCTTCGTACTCACTACATTCCCACTACGAAAAATTTTGCACAGTCCCAGTCAGTTGGGAAGGTTAGATAAATGGGAAATCGAGCTAAGCGAATATGACGTCGAGTACCGAACAAAGGCTTGTGCAAAGTCACAGGTACTCACCGATTTCTTGGTAGAGCTCCTTACAAAAAACATGGCAAACCATGAACCGGACGAAACTTGGACCCTTCATGTCGATGGGTCCTCGTCGAGGCAAGGTCCGGGAATCGTGATTCGGCTCTCTTCACCAATTGAAGAAGTATTGGAACAATCACTCCAATTGATGTTTCACGCTTTAAACAACAAAGTCGAATACAAAGCGCTTGTTGTCGGGTTATGATTGGCTCGTTGACTGAAAATACGCAATATCCAGGCGTATTGCGATATCACGGTAGTTTTTATCATGGTTTTTACACGAGATTTATGGTTTTTAGTATGTATTTGGATTTTTTTGGTGCGGATATGTGTTCTTTAGTGATTTGACAGGAATCAAGACTGGATGTGCGAAAAGAATGCATTTTGATTCGATTTCAAGCATCGAAGGAAGTTTTCTTAAAGGGTGGAAAATATCCAATCAGATGTCTCAAGATCGATTGATCCTTGTCCCATTTCTCGGACAAATTTTACGAAGAACCAAACCGAACTTATTTTGAACCGGATCTCATCACTAAAACCTAAGCTCGTGTTTCATGTTTCATAATGCTATTTTCTGAGTTTTTGAGAGCAAGAGCGAGATTTGTAACCTAAGGAGAAGAATCATCTTCCGTACTTCGAATTTGAGAAGAATTCTGAACCTTAGTCTTTGTTTATTGAATAATACAATGATGTCTCTCTCTGATTTGATTTGTGTTAATTCTTTGATCATGAGTGAGTAGTTTATTCGTTTGGTTTAGGGTTCACACATAGCGATTCATGAATTGTTGACATAAAATTGTATGATTAGGGATTTAATCAAATGGATCTTCATCTAAGATTGTTCGTAGTGCATGAAATTAAATTGATCACTTAGGTTGTTTAATGCCTGGAACGTGTTTGTTTAAATGCCAGAAAGAATCCTAAATGAGCAATCATCTTAAGCCAATGGAAGTTTATTTTTATGTGAATTGTAAACCTATCAAACTTGTTTAGAATGCATGATTAGATTCTGAGAGTCAACGGAAGTTAGTCTCAAGGTTTCTAATACATAGAGAATTGATACTGCGAAAGTAGATCAATTCTACAACTGTGTTTGAGTTCAAGACGGTTTACAACATGTTCCCTAGTCATTAATTCGAGTCTTCAATGAATTTTTTCCCTGAGATTACCCAATGTCCAACTCTTCTTTGATTGATTTACAACCCCGCAATTGCTTGCTTGCTTATTTTGCTTTCTAAATTTCGATTATTCTCATCTCTTAAAAGACATCATTTTCGCTTTAACCCGCTATTTGATCTGAAATTCTTTGTGCTAGGTCTCTATGGATTCGATCCTGAACCACTACAACGTACTTCTGTGTGCTTGCAGTGTTATCTTCGACGAAAACCTTAGCTATCAAGTTCCATGGCCCTGTTGTCAGGGACCAAAAGGTGGTCTTAGAACCTAGAATCATTGTGTGCCTAAGGCATTTTTCTTTATTTTGTTTAATCTCTTCTTTTTCTTCTTTGTTTTTGTACTTTCAGGGGCATGAACAAGCCTCATACTAGAAGCCTACGGATCGCGAATCTTCTCAAATTTGAGCCGGAACCTGCACGTCTTGAGAGACAGAAGAAGAAGGAAAAGCTGCTGGAGGTTATTGAGGAATTTGAGTTTGTTGAAGTCATGGGTAATAACATGGGAGATCACATTCAAGTTCATCAAAATCCTCTCTTTCCTGGAGTCCTTCTAGGAGGTGATCCACCTACTATTGCAGCTGAGGGGCAACAACACGCGAATAAACCTAAACGGAGGATGACTCTGGTGCAATATGACACTCCAGAGGCTTTCTATGCGAATCGTCTTGGGATTCGTCCGCCTCCCATAGAGAGAAGAGACTTTGAGATCAAGACTGGTCTTATTAACTTGGTGCTACATAATCAGTTTCATGGGTTGGCATCACAGAACCCAATGCACCATCTGGATAAATTTGAAGCCATCTGCAATACTATCCAACATAATAGAGTACTTGCTGAAGCTCTGAAATGTAGGTTATTTCCTTTCTATCTGACTGACAAAGCTACAAGATGGTACGATAGTCTAGAGCCGAATTCTCTAAGGACATGGGACCAAATTAAGGCTACTTTTCTTGGGTATTTCTTCACAAATTAGAGGTCTATGTCTCTCCGAAACAAGATTGCAGGAATTCACCAATTAGGTTCTGAGAGTTTACATGTAGCCTGGGAAAGATTCAAGGAGTACCTTAATGATTGTCCTCATCATGGGGTTCTCAGATTGGTATCTCCCCAACATTTTCAACAATGGGGTTGAGGAGAAATATCATAACATTATGGACACCGCGAGCAATGGTTATTTCATGACCAAGACTGTGGAGGAACCTTATATGTTGGTGAATAACATGGCGAATAATCAGGCAAATCGAAGATCAGATTATGATCGTGGTAGAGGAGTTGTATCGTCAGATGCTAAGGGAATTGATGATCTGCAGTCAAAGCTCGATTAGCTAATGAGGAGAGATCAACAAGGAGTGAACTTTGTTGGGGAGCATTATGAAGCACTTATGCTTCTAGAGGAGTAGATGGGACAGATGTATCAGGAATTCATGTCTGAGGAGCTGAATGGTGGACAAGCAGATGTAAATTACATTGGAGGTCAAGGAACAAACATAATCAATGCCAGAACAAGCCATACCAACAGAATCAGAGTGTCTTCAACTCCGGATTTCAGAACAAGAATAAGAATAGTGGTTTCGGAAACAATGGCTATCAGCAGAAGCAGTCGGGGTATCAGAATAAGAACCACGAACAATCATGTGGGTCTTCTCAAGATAGTGAGCTGAAGAAGATGTTGCATCAAGTGATAGTGAATTAGATAAAGTCCTCTGCGGACTTAAATTAAAAGGTGGATAAAATGTACAATGATCTGAATGGCAAGTTCGAGACATTGAGCACTCACATGAAATTGCTGGAAAAACAGGTTGGTCAGACTTCTACTAGCAACAGAGCTTCACCGGGAGTCATTCCTGGCAAACCGGAGAAGAACCCAAAGGAATACTGCAGTGCCATTACGGTAAGAAGTTGTAAAGAGTTGAAAAACTCTTCACTCACAAAAGGACAAGGATCGGTCGATCCTTTCCCAAAGATCGATCGATCCATTGCAAGTAAAACATTGGGCCAGAAGAACAAGGATCGATCGATTCTTGCCCCAAGATCGATCGATCCCTGTCCTGACAGAAGTGCATCGGATTTTCGTGATGAAATGAATGCACAGGAGGTTAAGGATCAATATGTACCACCCCCGCCATATGTTTCCAAGCCTCCGTATCCTCTTTCAGACCCTGTCAAAAGATCAAGGAACGCGAGTACGAAACATTGAAGAATCTAGTGGGTGAATTACACGTACGATTGCCTTTTGTCGAAGCAATCAAGATTTTACCTTCTCTTAAGAGGTACATGAAGGAGATCCTTTCAGATCGTATGACATTATAGAATGATTTATCAGTTATTACTGCAAAGTGGAGCATTCCTTCCGAAAATCGCACCGGAGAAACACGAGGATCCAAGTCCTTTCCTATTGCCTTGCAAGATTGGATCGCTTACCCTTGAGCAATGTCTCTGCGATTTGGGGTCAGGAGTTAGTGTGATGCCACTCTCGGTATCGCAACGTCTAAATTTGACTAACTATAAACCCACGAGAATGTCTTTGGCTCTTGTAGATAGATCTATTCGAAGACCAGCCGGTATTCTAGATAACATTGCAGTTGGAGTTGGAGAAGGATACGTTTTCACAGACTTTTTTGTCTTGGAGCTTTAAGAAGAACCCAAGGATCCTATTATCCCTTGAAGACCATTCTTATCAACTACTAGATCCATGATTGATGTGAAGAATGATCAAATAGATCTCCGACTTGGGAAGTTGACTATGAAGTTCAACATTGAGAAATCCATGAAGAAGCCTACCATTGATGGACACGCATTTTGGCTCGATACACTTGCTGATGTGTTCGAGGACTCTGTTTTAGAGCTCTACACTGAGGATCCATTATAGGTAGCGTTAACAAAAATTGAAAGTGAGTATGGGTTTTTGGATGCAGGTACTTCTGATGTTGCTGAATTGGTGGATTCAGCACCTACTGTGGAGAATCATGTTGCATTTATCAAGCTCGAAGAGCCATCACCTACGACTTCTACATCATTGGTGGCGAGTTCAAGTGCTGATTGGAGCGAGCTGAAAGTTCTAAAAGTCGAGCTGAAGCCACTACTTGCAAGACTAAGGTATGTTTTCTTAGGTCCTAACTCTACATATCCTGTAATTGTCAACGCTAATCTGAATAATGCTGAGACTGCCTTGCTTCTTTTGAAGCTAAGGAAGTATAAAATAGCATTGGGATATTCTTTGGATGATATTACAGGTATTTCTCTATATCTCTACATGCATAGGATCCACTTGGAGGATGAATCTAATACTTCCATCGAACATCAAAGGTGACTCAATCCTAAGTTGACGAAAGTTGTCAAGTAGGAGATTCTTAACTTTTGAGTACAAGTGTCATATATCCTATTTCTGACAGCACATGGGTGAGTTCGGTACATGTTATACCAAGAAAGGTGAAATCACTGTCATCACCAATGAGAAGAACGAGCTCATTCCCACCAGGACTATCACAGACCACAGGATGTGCATTTATTACAGAAATTTGAACTCGACCATGAGAAAGGATCATTTTCTGCTTCCTTTAATTGATCAAATGCTGGAAAGACTTGCTCATCATCCTTATTATTGCTCTCTTGATGGCTATTCAGGTTTCTTTCAGATTCCAATTCATCTGGCGGACCAGGAAAAGACTACATTCACATGTCCATATGGGATATATGCATACCAGAGAATGTCATTTGGATTATGTAATGCACCTGCGACTTTCCAGCGATGCATGATGTCTATCTTCACTGACTTCATCGAAGATATCATGGAAGTCTTCACGGATGACTTTTTTGTTTATGGTTCTTCATTTTCTAACGGCTTGTCTAACCTTTGCAGAGTTTTAGAACGATGTGAAGAAAAACACTTGGTTATGAATTAGGAGAAATGTAATATTATGGTGCATGATGGGATTGTGCTTGGCCATCGAATCTCTGAGAGAGTGATCGAAGTTGATAAAGCGAAGGTGAAGGTGATGACGAGCCTGAAACCTCCTACTTCTATCTAGGATGTCCACAGCTTTCTCGGACATGCAGGGTTCTACAGACGGTTCATCAAGGATTTTTTCAAGATAACCAGACCCATGCCTCGATTACTCTGTAAGGATGTTGATGTGTTCATAATTTAGCGCATTTTTAGCATCAGTTAGTACTTTTTTTAGTTGCATTTAGGTTGTATATAATGCATTTAGGTGTTAGAATTCATAAAGTTTCTAAGTTGAGTCTAGTTTAGGATTTTCGTCTTTGCATTGCATTCTTTTCCATTTGCAGGTACAACATTTGGATAAGCAACTTGAGAGCTTGGAATGATGGATTCTTGATCCTTAAATGCTGAAGAAACAAAGAGAATCAAGAGCCAAGAAGAAGTGGAGAAGAGCGTATATGCAAATAATACGCCATTCTGACAGTAATTGAAAGAACAAGAAGAAGAAGCTGTCAAGGTTCCAGGCCATCGACCCCAGGTTGTCTCCCATCAACCTGGGAGGTCGATGGCTGACAACTTTGGCCGAAAAGTTCCCTTTTTAGGGCTTCCTCACCCCCCCTTTTGTATAAATACATCCCCTTAGCCACCAAGAACATATGTGCTACCTAAGCTTGTGTTTTTTGTGTGTTTTGTGTGTTCTTCTTGTGT
>OVAN01012711.1:0-13474 GCA_900406275.1 Anastatica hierochuntica | reverse complement strand
CTTGTATAAACCGGAGAAGCAGTCTTAAGAACCCTTAACAGATAGCAGGGACACCCACAGCTTTTTGCGTGTGAAATGAAACAGGAGCTAGAGGGAAAGTCGTGACAGAACAAGCCAAATTCAAGCTCCTTATATGCTTGAGATACCAGCTCCAGACTCGTAGCCAACGCCTTCAAACAGAGGATCTCATCAAATCGTATCTTTTCCCAAAAGAAACCATGGTCTGATTCAATAACAGATACGTATCTCCTCTGAATCGTATCTCCGAAATCCTCTCTTATCTTATCTAATCCAAAGGATCCTAAATTGATTCCAGCCATTGAAACCATCCCAATAAACCGTACCTCTTTGGAGAACCTTCCAAAACCTGCCCTGTCGTGAGCCTCAATATCAGCCGTGAAGATCTGCCAAATCCTCTGTTGAAACCTATTAGTCCTCCCGATCCGCCAATGAGATACCGATCTGCCTTCCCAAAAACGACCCTCTCCCACAAGAACCAGCCTTACGCCCTCAAACCTAGCCTTACCAAGCCGCCACAGCCATAAACCTTGAATAAACCAAACCTCCCCGGGAAGCCCATTTGCTGCCGTGACTCCGGTCATACACCAGAGACAAAAAAAACTGGCGGCGTCGATGGAAACCCTAAATCGCAAATCGCGTCGCCATCTTTTGTTTTTTTCTTTGTTTATAAATATGTTATTGATAATTACTCTATATGTTTTTAATTTTTACCCAATAAAATTATATATTATACTTTTTCGCTTTTAAATGAAATTATACTAACAAAAATTAATTATTTAATTATTTAATTATTTAAAATTTTAAAATGCACTAATGACAAATATTAAATTAGAAATACAATAACATGGTAAATTGGAAATACAAAAAAAGAAAAAAAAATACTCAAAATAATAATTAGATAAACTTATCCTAACATGAAATATTGATTTCATAAATTGGTAGATTGTTTCTAGATCCACCAAGATCATTAAAATATATGTTTAATTGTAATAATTTCATAATTTTATTGGATAATTATCACAAAATAAAATAAAGGGGTAAAATTTAAATATTTTAAAGTTGTGGGTTGTATAATAAATTAATAAACAAAAAGAAAGTGGAATATATTTAGAATATTCTTTTTTTAGAGTAAAAAATAGAGTAAACAATTGGAGCAAACTCATACTCCATTTTTAGAATACTCTATATTTGAAGTAAAAAGTAGAGTGAACCATTGGAGATGGTCTAACATTATTGAATTAATGTTTGATGCAAATATAACCCCGCGGACATCGCGGGTTAGAATCTAGTTTTTTTAGAATGCACTAAGAAGTTGATATATCTCGTCTTATTTTTTATATAAAAATAAAATAAATAATCTCAATATAAACTAGGTGTTGATCTATTATTATTGATAAGATGGCGATATGCAAGGCGATAGTGGTTCCGACAGTTTCCAAATGTCGGTTTCTTCTCCGATTGGCTTGTCTGATCTGGAAAACGGTTACGACCGTCCACGATGCCGGAGTGGAGTTGTGTGAGAGCGGTTTCAAAAGGGCACGATCCATCTCCGAGGAGATTTCTATGGAACTCCACGATGTTGTTCAATTGCTACAGAGGCATTATAAAGCACTCGAATTGGGAACCAGAGTCTCAGTTCTTCATAAGATATTCATATAGAAACAAGTGTTTGACTATTCCCAAATTTCAAAATCAATTATGGCTGATATGTTACGCAAGGTTGTTCAAGACATCAATCTAGGTATTGATGATGCTCTTGAGACAATCTCGATGGAGATTCGGTCAGAAGTAGTGGCCGCGAACCAATTCTCCCTTCTCTGCCGACCTCTAATCCCTCGAAAGCAGAACTTGAGGGCTACGATTGCCTCTTTCCCTCGGATTTGGGGTTTGAGTGGATCCATATCAGGGAGAATCGTGGCTAGAGAACGATGTCAATTTGTTTTTCCTTCTGATGAGATGTTGCAGATGGTGTTAAATCGAGGGCCATCGACTTTCAATGACAGGATGGTAGTCACGCAAAAGTGGAACCCTGGCGAAGCTAATGCTCCTCTCACTCATATCCCCTTTTGGGTGCAGATCCGAGGAATCTCGTTCCAGATATGACAGTTAATTTGATCAACAATATTGGGGAACGGTTGGTTCAAGTTATGAATGTTGATTTCAACCACGATGCTGAAGCAAATGTTGAGATGGTCAGGGTGCAGATCAACTGGAACATGGGAAATCCTCTTCGTTTCCAGAAACGATATCAAATTGGTGGAGTTGATACTATTATCAATTTTAAATATGAGAAGCTACACGATTTTTTGCAATGTTTGTGGCATGTTAACGCATGACTCAGGTGCTTGCATTGCATTAGATGGTGGGAATGGTGAGGAAGATGACAACAACCATGATGGGGGAAACAATCAGGAAAGAGCAAATAATCCAGGGCATGATGAGCAACAGTTCCCCAGAAGGAGCTGACCATAATGATGACGCTATGGCTTATCCCCATGATGAATCTGAGGGTTCCAACCACCAGATGGATGATAGTAATGAGCAGAGACTGTTTGCAAGTCAGAGTGTGCTTAGACATCTGCTGAATGAGGAACCTGAACCCCACAAAAGGAAGATGATTGATGGATTTCTTCACAATACCAAAAGGCAACAACTGAACAGAGCAGGTCCGTCGACTTTGGCTGCTATGAAATTGGAGACTAATCCAGAGGATGATCTGTCCCATTACTCATCACTTGATCACCCTCCTTTGCACAGGTCTGGTATGGATTTTTCTCACATGCTATCTGATGCTGTTCCAGGACAGATGCTATGCCAGAAGTTTACTCCATTGGATCAATTGTCGAGTATATATCCAAATACAGAGGCGGAATGTAATGCATTGGACAAGCTCTAGACGGAATATGGTTCCATGAATGACTCTTCTTCAACTGAGAAGTCACTTTACTGAGGCGCGGTGGGCCCGAAACCACCAAGTTCCCAATGAAAGTTGAGGTGTGGAACTGTCGGGGCCTTGGACAACGCGTCACAGTTCAACGTCTAAAGGAGATACAAAGGTTGTATCTCCTGTACTTGTTGTTCTTAGTGGAGACAAAACATAAAAATGATGTTGTACGGGATGTGTGTATTTCGCTTGGGTTTGATGATCTATGTTTGGTAGAACCAATAGGTTTGTCAGGCGGTTTAGTAGTATGTTGGAAGAACCATGTTTTTGTAACGTGTATTTCAAGTGATCCAAGAATTATAGACTTTTTATGTTGAATATAAATCTTTTAAGTTATACTTGTCTTGTGTCTATGGAAACCCAAATCCCTCTTTCCGAAAACATTTATGGGAAAAGTTACAAAGAATCTCAACGACTAGACTTGGTCATTGGTTAATGTGTGGAGATTTCAACGAAATACTCACACCATCAGAAAAACGAGGTGACCGAATTCGTACAATGGCTAGTCTTCAGGATTTCCAATTAATGGTTGAAGTATGTGGTATGGATGATTTGCGATCAACTGGAAACCCCTTCAGCTGGGTGGGTAAACGGGGAGATGAGATAATTGAATGCTGTTTGGATCATGTGTTAGTAAATAGAGAATGGTTGATGCAGTTTCCAGCTTTTGAAACTAGTTTTTTGACTCTAGCAGAATATGATCATCGTCCGATGATTATTAACATTGAGTATGAAGCAAAGCTGCGCCGAGGACAGTTCCGCTATGATTAAAATCTCTTTGCTAATGAAGATTTTGCAGATTCTGTTAAAGTAACATTTACACATACAAACCTTTATGAATCCAGTTTGCGAAATAAACTTTCAAGATGTCGTACTCACATAGCCCGATGGCGGAAGCAACATCGTCAGAATGCTTTGCATAAGATCACTCAGGCTAGAGAGAATCTAGAATAAACTCGTATGGATCGTGATGTTCCGCTGTATAGAATTCGCCAACTCCGAAAAGAGCTATCTATGGCATATATAGCAGAGGAGATGTTTTGGAAAAATAAAAGTCGTAATAAGTGGTTAAAGGCTGGAGATCGAAACACGAAATATTTCCATGGCAAAAATTGTGCACGAAGAAGCAGAATACCATAAAAAATAGAGGATGACTATGGTATCATTCATGAAAAAGACGAGGCCATTGGTCAAGTGGCAGAACAATATTTCACGCAACTCTTCACCTCTTCCATGGTGAACCACAATGACACTGATGACTGTTATGATATTATTCGTTCATCGGTTACACCAGAGATGAATCAATATCTAACAGCCCATGTCACCGATGATGAAATCTATTTGCTCTATTCTTTATAGGACCATACCAAGCGTCGGGTAATGATGGTTTTACTACTGCGTTTTTCCAGCAGTTTTGGCCAGAGATTCATGGAGATGTAGGCACAATGGTCAAAAACTTTTTCCCAACTGCTACCATGGAAGAAGGCCTGAACCACACGAATATATGCTTGCTTCCAAAGGTTACTCCTGCTAAAAAATGATGGATTATCGACCTATCAGCTTGTGTAACGTAAGTTACAAAATAATCTCTAAGATTCTGGTGAAACGTTTGAAAAAAATGTTTCCCTCAGCTGATTTCGGAGTCGGAAGCGGCGTTTGTACCTAGAAGAAATATTACAGACAACGTATTGGCTGCTCACGAATTGCTTCATGCTCTAAAATCAAAGAAAGATTGTGTTGAAAGTTATATTAGCATCAAAACAGATATTAGTAAAGCGTATGATAGAGTTGAATGAGATTTTCTGGAGAAGGTTATGAGAAATATGAGTTTCGCAGAACAGTGGATTAAATGGATTATGACATGTATTACAACGGTAAGCTATTCAGTACTTATCAATGGTCATGTCTTTGGTTATATTACACCAACGCGAGGAATCCGCCAGGGTGATCTCTTATTGCCTTATTTATACATTATCTGTGTGGAGATGCTTAGCCAAATGCTAGTTTATTCAGAACGCAGAAGTTTGTTCCAAGGCATGAGGATAACACGTAAGAGCCCCTCTGTTTCTCACTTGCTTTTTGTTGATGATTCGATCTTCTTCTGTCGTGCTAATATTAAGGATTGTCCAGAGATTGCAAATATTCTTACGAAATATGAAACAATATCGGGTCAGATGGTTAATCTCGCTAAATCCTCCATTATATTTGGGATGCGTATCTTTGAAGATAAGCGTAGAATCTTACAACAAACTCTTGGTATCTATAAGGTGGGGGTGGAGGCAAATATTTGGGTCTACCTGAATAGTTTGGAAGGAACAAAACAGAGATTTTTTATTATTGGTTGAGAGAGTAAAACACAAAGTCTCAGGATGGTATAATAAATTTCTATCTCCTGCGGGAAAAGAAATCTTGGTCAAAACCGTTGCTCAAGTCATGCCTACTTATTCCATGAACTGTTTCTTGTTGCCTAAAGCTATTTGTGAAGATATCAATAGTGTACTAACAGAGTTTTGGTGGGGACATGATAATGGAAAACGCAAGTTACCTTGGGTTGCTTGGAAAAGAATGTCTATACCAAAGAATGAAGGGGGGCTTGGCTTCCGCGACTTACGTCACTTTAATCTTGCTTTATTGGAAAAGCAGGCTTAGCGTTTATTCAGGAATCCATAATCTCTCTTGGCTCAATTATACAGAGGAAGATATCACTCTGACTCACACTTTCTGGAATCAACTTGTAGAGGCAATAGTTCCTTTGGTTGGAAATCTATTCAAGCTGGTATGGATCTTCTCAAGAAAGGCTTAAGACACATAATTGGAGATGGTCAATCTATTTCAGTATGGTCGGACTTTTGGATTCAGGACATTTCTCTTAGGAGGTGTATCAATGCTAACGATCATGATCCCACACTCAAAGTTTGTGATTTATTTAAGGAAGGTAGCAGAGAATGGGATTATGATAAGCTGAATCATTTCTTACTTCTAGAGGATGTGAACCATGTGAAGAATATGGTGTTATCAATTCACGCAGGTCAGGATGCTTTCGAATGGCCTCTCACGAGGAATGATCACTATAATGTGAAATCTGGCTACTGGTTTTCTACACATTTTGGTAATGCAGAGGAAATGTGTGAACCACCTCATGGATCACCTACTTTAAAGATGAAAATGTGGGGACTCAATATACCTCCAAAGTCGCACAATTTCTTTTAGAGAGCCTTATCTAATGCTCTTCCGAGTAATGAAAGATTGTGTTATAGACAAGTACCTATCCCAAGTATTTGTCAACGGTGTTGTGCCGATGCAGAGACCATAAATCATATGCTGTTTACGTGCCCTAAGGCACAAGCTGTCTAGCGTAATACATCCTTTCGACAGTTTGATAGGCCTTCTGATGAGTTGGCGCAGAACTTTGAGAGTTTTCTATGGATCAAGGACAAAAGCAATGAGTGCTTGGAAGTAAAATATATGCAATTTTGGATCTGTTGGTATATTTGGAAATCACGTATTGAACTTCTTTTCAACAAAAAGAAAGAACCTGCAGATATTACAGCAAACAAAGCTAAAGATGCAACAAGGGAGTAGTTTGCTATTGCGAGTGAGAATTCCTCTGTCTTGAGGAGAGAACAGCGACCAACTCAATGGGAACCGCCTCCGCAGGGGTGATTAAAATACAATTTTGATGCACGTCACAAGGGAGATGGTTCTCCAACATGCGTTGGTTGGATTTTACGCAATGAGTTTGGTGATCATGTTCGCTCAGGTATAGCAAAATTGAAACCAACCAATTCATCTTTACAAGCGGAAGCAATGATTTTCTTGTATGTGGTTCAGTTATGTTGGGTGCTAGGTTACCGATGCATATACTTTGAAGGAGATAATAGGGAGCTTGCTCAAGTCATCAATGGAGGAGAGGATCATATTGAAATAGCAAATGTGTTAATAGATATTCGTTGGTGGATTCATCGGCTACCTCACTGCTATCTTAAATATACCAATCGAGAAAGGAATAGAATTGCAGATGCTCTTTTAAAAACAGATTTCGATACAGGAATCATTGTCTGTTATGTTTACTGATGTGCCTTCTTGGATGAATACTTTTATGTATGAGTTTTAAGTTTAATAAAGAAGATGTTATAAAAATAAAAATAAAAATTTTCTTTCCCTGTAATGTTGAAAGAATTGACCTTTGTTTTTAATTAAGGGGGTGGTATTGAATGGAGGAATTTAGTAGAATTTGAGTTTCTATAGGATTCTATTGTTATTCAATTGATCATGTAATCAATTCTTTTAAATGCAAGTGTTATTGAATGATGTATTTGTAAGGATTCTTTAAATTCAGTTGTTATTCAATCTACTTAGTTTTTAATTCTATTAAATGTTTGTGTTATTCAATATTTGGAGAATTTTGTAGTAATATCATTTCAAAAGAATTTAATAGAAAATTGTACACATAAATGTAAAGAATCAATTATCAACTTTTAAGTTCAGATTTGAATGGAACTCAAATAAAAAAAACAATACAAACAATACAAAACACATGAACAAAAAGATGAGAACGTAACTATTATTATGTTTGTATACAATTGTAGTTATTGTATAGTTGACTTAACTATACAATAATATACAATAATAGTTATTGTATAGTAACTATTATTATGTTTGTATACAATTGTAGTTATTGTATGTTTGTATAGTTATTGTAAACGTAACTATTATTATGTTTGTAACGTAACTATTTTTTTTTTAAAAAGTCAAAACCTGAGATCACATGTGTTTCAAATTTTCTTTATTTAGTCAATGGCATATCCTAAAATCTAGATAAACATACACCATAAAATCTCAACAAAATAATATTTTCAAAACTCTTCCTTCAAGCACTTCTTTGTGTATATATATATACATAGGATGATAGTATCACATCACAAAAATCTATAATACTAAAAGGTATCATCTATCTTTCTTAACTTTATGTATTTCTTATGGTATTTTTATATTGTTTTTTTTTTTTAGTTTTGCTCGTGAGTTTTATATACATATGCATGTGTTCATGTTTTTTTGTTTAATTAGGATGGAAACGGGAGAAACATCACAACCAAAGAAAGCAAAAAGTGGGTATCTTTTATGGACATCTCAAGAAAGTCAATTGTTGAAACGTTTACTAGTCGATGGTATCAAACAGGGTTGGCGTGACACAAATGGTTCTATAAGCAGAGGAACGGTAGAATCAAAAATAATTGACGTTTTAAATAAACGACTTGGATGCAATAAGACTTACAAGAATTATGTGAATCGAATGAAGTCTTTGAAAAAAGAATATCAAAGTTATGCACAACTTTTTCGATTTAGTTATGGTTTTGGGTGGGATTCCATCAAAAAACAGTTTACTGCTCCAGATGAAGTGTGGGAAAACTATTTTAAGGTATTTTACACTCTTTTTAATTTTATTAATTAATTATATTTATAGTTTATAAAAACATGTTTTGCTAATTATTTATTACATTTTACCAGGCGCATCCAAATCATGCATATCTTCGGCATAACACTTTCGAAGACTTTGAGGATTTACAAGTCATTTTTGAAAGTGTTATAGCAAGGGGAAATAACACATTTGGACTAGGTGGTGATACAAATTTTGAAGCTTTTGAAGTTTACGATGATGTCCAAACAAGAGATGAAGTTAATCATTTGGAGAATGTCGACGAGGTTTATGAAGCTCCTAAAGCGAAGTTGCCTTCGAGGAAAAGAGCTAAGCCTAGTGGCCGTGGAGGTCCATCTGACTCAATTAATCATTGTGATCGTACAGAAAAGGTTCTAAGTGAAATGATTGGAGTAAGCGCTAATATTATAAACCTTATTCAACAGAGAGAAGAAAGAAATAGAATAGAAGTTGAATCAAGAGAAGCTGAGAAAAAAAAAGAATAATGTTCAGGATGCTATCAAAGAGATTCCTAACTTAGAAGAACATATCCGTTATGATGCAGTAACCAAGATTCACAAGCTGAAGATGAAAGAAGTTTTTATTAGCATGTCTGTTGAAGAACGTTTGAGTTGGATCTATCATTTAGAGTATTATTTTTAGGTTTTTAGGTAATTCGTCAAATAAAAATTAATTTGAATGATTGTGAGTAGTAATTTTTTTTGTATTTCTCATGTTCTAGTTTTCTTTTTTAAATAAATTTTTTATGTGTTTTGAAATTAATAAAAAAATTGAATAAACCATTTATTTGTAAGAAAGATAGTCAACTACCCATCTTTTTCCAAACTTTTGTGTGGTGCTGATTTTTTTGTATGATAAGAACATGTAACATTATTAAAAAATTTGTATGTATCATGAGAAAGAAGCATATGTATCCTGAAAATCTATTATCCTCGAGGATCATATATTGAGTTTGATATCTAAAAATTCAAAAAGTAATTTAACTGATATGTACCCACCACATAATAGTATGTCCATGATTTGCATTTTTGCGGTGAAAATAATAACATTCCAGGTTTCCCATAATTCAAAAGTAATTTGGTGCTATAGTACACTTTAATTCATAATTATCAAATTGTTTACTGTTAGTATCGACAAATCAACTTGAGACACAAGAATAATTAAACCCACCACATGGACAATACCCAAAACAAAAAATCTTACAATATATAAAAATTCATATTAAATTAGAATTAAAATATTTGTACAAAGTGGACTCGGTTTAACAAATGACTGTTTCAAACTTTTGAATTCTAGATAATAAAATTTATAACATTTTTTTTTAAAAATATAAAATTTGTTTTATAGTCAAAACAACCATCACAATCCCTAGAAAGTAGTTTCTAAGTCCACCATACAATCCCATAAAAGTAGTATCTACATCCACAACCAAGGTATAATATTAACCATCTCACAAATAAATTAATCAATTATTTGTTCGACTAATAATAAAAAGAAAAAAGAAAATTGACCCTTCCATAAAATTCCTATATAATCCCTACACTCCTCTTTCTTTACGTTGGACTCCTAAACTAACATTAAAAAATCTACTACATCCATCTTTCTTGTAAGTATTAAGAATATCATTAGCTTTTAGTTTCATTACATATTTATAATTTATTTTGAGAAACTAGTTTGGTTTCTGATTTCTCTCATGTGTTCTTATATAAATTTTTGAAGACTACTAAAATTCGACTATGTTGTTATGATTTTAAGTTTATTTTTGAAAACTAAATTTTTGAATTTAATTTTCCTTTTGTTTTCGCAAAACCAATAAAAACTCAACATATAATGGTTTTTAAAAATGTCATTAGTCACGTGTTGATTAGTCTTGTTTAAAGCAAGGGATTCTAAAAGGTACGTAAATAAATTAATCACTTATATTTGATCTTAAGTTTTCCTTATATGTTTATGGTTTCCGACAATGTTCGTTTTTTTAATTTCTTGTCTCAAACATATTATATTTGTGATCTCTCTCTTTTTATGTTACTATAACATCACTAGGTTTTAATCTGACACATTATTAGTTAGTATTACTAATTAATTATTTTTAATATATGTTTATATTACTAATGTTAAAATTTTTAATATGTTATCTTTAAATGGATCAAGATTCTCGTGAAGAAGGAGACACAAGAATAGAAAATGAACGCACAAAAATGATGATTTTGATGTGAACATATCTCTGATGGTGATGATGGTGGCCATAGGAGCTCAGTTTTCAAACTTACGAAAACATGTCCTGAATGATAGCTTTATTGACCGTCCGATTCGTCGACCAGTCACAAGACTCGGAGAACAATACATACAAAATGTATTAAAAGAAGATCCTCAACATTTTCGGGTTTTATACCGTATGTTTCCAAATGTCTTTTTAAAGTTATCTTCTCTCACTAGAGATAAAGATGGTTTAAAAGACACAAAGTTCATATCTGTCGAAGAGATGCTTGCTATTTTCATGCTCACAGTTGGACAAAATTCGAGATACTGCTACGTCAAAGACACATTCAAAAGGTCCAAGTTTGCAATAAGCACAAGCTTCAATAACATTTTAAGAGCTTTACTTGTGATAGCTCCAAGTTTAATGGTAAAACCAAATGATCTGGTGCATATGAAAATAAGAGAAAGCACACGATTTTATCCATATTTTAAGGTACATTATTCCATCTCTTTGTTTAAAATTTTTCTTTTCTTAAGTTAACTAAATATTTGCTTACATTTATTTTAGGATTGCATTGGAACGCTGGATGGTACACATATACCTGCAAGAGTAGTTGGAAGTGAAGTGACAAGCTATCTTAACCGAAAAGGAGTGATATCACAAAATGTTTTAGTTGTATGTAACTTTGATCTACAATTTATATATGTTCTTAGTGGATGGGAAGGTTCAACACATGATTCAAGAGTGTTAAGTGATGCTTTAACTAGAAGAGTAAACAATTTCCAAGTACCTGAAGGTAAGACAATGACAATTTTATCTTTATCTTATGTCTTTAATATTAAATATATTATCATTTAAACTTTTAGGAAAATTTTACTTAGTTGATTGTGGATTTGCGAACCGACTCAAATTTTTGGCTCCATTACGTGGCGTTCGATACCATCTACAAGAATTTTCTGGTCAAGGCCGTGATCTTAATACACCAGAAGAGTTATTCAATCTTCGTCATGCTAGCTTGAGAAATGTGATCGAGAGAATATTTGGAATCTTTAAATCTCGATTTGCGATTTTTAAATCTGCACCTCCTTTTTCTTACCAGAAACAAGCTAGATTAGTCTTAGCATGTGCAGCGTTGCATAACTTTCTTCGCTAAGAATGTCGATCAGATGAAGGAGAGTTCCCTAATGAAATAAACACTACACAAACTGCAGAAAATATCAATCAAAATAACACAGAAGAGCCTTTGGAAACACAAGAACAAGATAGAGAAAACGCAAATACTTGGAGAAATACTATGGCTGGAGATATGTGGAGAGATGCTACGAGTTTTGAAATTTAGTTCTTTTCTTTTATATTTAAGCATCTAATAAAAACGTTTCTATTCATAAACTTCAGTTATTTCATTTTTTCTTTTTTTTGCCGACCAAACAATAATAAAAAAGTCACTCCTGTGCTAGTTGCCTATATCGGAGGAACATATTCTACATATGTATAATTAGAATGGAGATTTCGGGAGCCTCGAGCCAGAGAGTCCGCTTGAGCATTTGCCGTGCGCGGAATTGTTGACAGTGAAAACCCCGGAAGTTGATCTCGAAGGAGCTGAAATTCTTGAATGCTCGTATAGAAAGTTGGTCAGTCATCAGGATACTGTAAAATACTGACAAGCTCTACGCAATCTGTCTCGTAGATCTGGCACTCGATCCTCCGGGCGTTCAATTCATGCATAGCCCATAATAATGATTCGACTTCTGCGTGCAGCGGAGACAAACTCCGCCTCACACTTCGAGCCCCTAAAAGAATTACGTTATTTTCCCCGTCATGACATATCCAACCAAGTCCAGAATTAGGCTCAGATTGTTTCCATGAGCCATCTACACGGCAGACTACCCCTAGAGGTCTTTCAGTCTCTTGGGTCACCCATTCATTGTCCGATGGTAGGGTGGCATGCGCCTCTTCCCAGGCTATCAAGTCAGTTTCCGCATCGCGCAGAATTTCATCCACTTCTATCCGGATGCCTTGGAAAACCTTTTTTTTCCTTGCTTTCCAAATGTACCATAACACCCATGGATAAAGATCGGTACCCCTACCATGAGTCCGGATCGATTTCCGCCAGAAGAGAAAATCTAAGTTTGTGTATATAGAACACGTGGGAAAGATCTCCGGTGATATCGGGTCCCTAAAGGAGTTCCAAATTTGCATAAGTGGGTCATACTCAAAGAAAACATGATTAATGGTTTCCGGAGCATTTCCACACCGCTGACACATTGTGTCGCACTGCATACCCCGCTTTGTGATCTCTGACGCCACTGCCAAGCTCCCTGTGGCAATTTGCCAAACGAAGTGCTGAATCTTGAGTGGGCAATTAATTTTACATGCAAAAGCCTTCAAAGCTTCTAGCCCTGGTCCCCATCCATTGTTATTTATCCGATGTATCTCCAAAGAATTTAGAAGCTTGTAACCCGATTTAACCGTATAGTAGTAAGACTTGGTTGGATCCCCCTGATTATCTCCACATCTGCGGGATCTATAAACTCTTGTAGAATTGGGAGATGCCATTCCCTCGTTGTGGGATCAATTAAATGTTGGACTTGTAATCGAGGATGCCAGGCCCTACCTCGCCCTCTCGCGGGTCTTGGGTGAAGATCAGGATTTCATGGATTGTTCCATACTGATGTATGTATCCTGGAACCTATTCGGATTCTAACCCCTTCCTTAAGCAGCGATTGGGTTGAAAAAATACTTTTCCAACCAAACGAGGGCGAATTGGTTTTTTTGCATTCAAAGGATGAACATTCCTGAAGTATCTCCTGCATAACACCCGAGCAACCAATGAATTCGGAAACTGTATCAACCGCCAAAGTTGTTTGGCCAG
>OVAN01012710.1:0-13474 GCA_900406275.1 Anastatica hierochuntica | reverse complement strand
TTTTCCTCGCAAAATTCTCTCGCAAATTGCGTGTTTTCTTGTAGTGACCCAAAAAGAGGTAACCATGGTAAATAAAAACTTGTCTCTTTGTCCAAAATATTTAGAGAGATGATGAAAGGACATTACCTAAAAATAATATTGAAATATATTTTATAAATAACTAGATGGGTATAATCATGTTTGATGTTTAGATTCAATAATAACTATAGATTTTATAGTTAAAAAATTAGCCACCTATCCAATTTAAATTACTCAAAAATTGTGGAAATACCCAAAAATATTCGAAAATTTAAACCCAAATAGTTACTTTTTCATTTGGAACCGAACGCAAACTGAACCAAAAGCCTCTCAAATCTAACATGGTTTCGGTTTTTAGCAACCGAATTAACCGTAAGTCGAATGTCCACCCTTATGTATACCATAAAGTTTACAAAATCAAATAAAAAGAGAGATATATTCTTTATGCTTAGTTACTATGTTAGCATTATAAGATTTGTGAAATCAAACCATATCCGTGAAATGTATAAAACGTAAGAGAGAGTCTTAGGGAGCTAATCAAAAGAACCAAATTTTACAAACAAAAACTGTAGTTTGTATCAACATTTCATATTTTCATAACAGCGAAAGCTGAATATGGCTTTACTTATGTTTCCACATTGTGCTAAATAAAGACCAATCTTAACATTATCTCAGTTCACCTTTTAAGACAAGTGATGCATGTCTTATAGCTCTAGAGACTCTCCAAATCTGATGTTGGACATTTTCCCAAGATGCTTTAGTATTTATCTTCTTCGCATTCTCTATTGCATCATACACTCCAGGAAACGATTTGGATCCATACTCATTGTACTTCGACGGTCCGTATATCAAATGCTTGTACCATGGTCTTTCAGAGAGTCCATCTCTATCTGTTAAAGCTCGTTCCGCCATCATTAATCTGTCGTTGATCTCTCTTACTTTCAAAGCTCCTTTAGTTGTCTGCATAGTCAAGTCAAGTCAAGCTACTCTCAAATAACCAATATAGTAAAACTAACACCATACCTCTTTCTCTATATGTATCTCTTGTGCGGTTATAGATAGATCTTCTATCGATTTCATTAACGGAGTAACATCTATGCTATGGCCTAACTTCTCCAAATCTTCCGCGCTTTTCTGTTTACGCCATTAGGCAAATACCATTAGACCAAGAGATTCTTGCCGTTAGCGGTGCGAGGTTGACATTAGTTACCTTGAGTTCCGATGCATAGGAGATATAGTTGAATGGCAAAAATTCGTCGTCTGCTAACCGAAGAGCGACCAAACCCAATACACTAGCCATTGCGACATGTCGATGAAACATCGGGTCTCCAAATTTTTCCATCCAAGTGAAGTCATCATACATAGAGTGATAGACTGGATAGCCTGCAAATTTGTTTAGCAATCACTAATCTCTAAATTCATCGGTTAAGCTGGACTCACAGATTTACTTTTTCCGAAACGCATGTCAGTTGCTGGAACGCCGACATGTTGTACAAATGATGCGTAATCTGATGCAGAACCTCCTAATCTTCCGATCTTTCACACACCAAAGTATGCAAATCAGTGTATACCTTAAAACAAAATCCATTAACTAAGCTAGTTTTGTTTCACTTACCACACCAGAGATGCTTGATACAATCCACGAATCGTAGATGCTTTGCGTTGTGTTATCTGGATCCCGGACCTACAAATAGAAATTACAAGAATGACTTAAACACTTGACACTCAAGATTAGCACTCATATGTTTGGCTAAACTGCTTTTAAAAAGTACCTGTTGAGCCGCTGTTTTGATCAATTCATCCAGTTGTGGAGTCGCAGAGGCATGAAATCCCGGGCCAGATACCGCCGAGTCAACATTCAAGTACGCAACAGCTCTAGAACTTAGCATCTCTCTGTTTTCTTCTACCCATTCCGTTGACCCAATCTACATAAGAAATTACATCAAACCCCAAACACTTCTTGCGGCTTTCGACATTACAAAACTAAACATAAAAAAGAAGAGATAAGTAAAGACTAGAGACCAGAGCATACTCCTCGGCATCCCAATTGCAAAGAATAATCGTCCGTCGAGGCTTCCATCCTATTTTCTGCAGCTTATCTAACCTTTCTGCAATCTACACTACAGTTTCAAGATACTCTCTCATTGCAATGTAAAACCATTTCAAAACTCTCTGGATACATACAATCAAAACTTTCACTCGCCTCCAAAAGAACCGTAGTCCCACTGTTCGGATCAACAGCTCCGAAAGTCCAAGCATCCCGATGATTTCCAAGAATCACATACCTAAACAAACGTCACAAAAACTCATTCAACACACACAAAACCTTCTTCAAAAGTCTAATTTCCGCCTCAATTTAACAATGTATATAGTACCGATCAGGCTCTTCCTCTCCTTCAATCACTCCAATAACATTCTCAATCTTCGTCAAAACAGTTTTCCCCTGAAACCACAACCCACGGGCTCCGAATGGTGACAACAGATTAAGCGATACCAGAAAAGATAAAGTTCTCAACTCACGATATAGCTCAGGTTTAAGATCCCAAGTCCATTTCCGATTGTCTTCAAAATCACTTCGCCATCAGCCGCCGAGACAGGTAAAGAAGGTATCATCGGAAACTCGCCGCTCAATTCCACCGCCTCCTCCGATAATCTCTCACACCCATCAACGCTTGCCCACCCAGGAGTCGTCGGATCACCCAACCCATTGTAAACGGAACCTACTTGAACCCCACTCGGCGGCATCCATTTACTCGCCGGAAACCACTCATCGTCGCCGCCGCCGTAATCTCTCTTGTCGGTGTAAATCACAACGCCGACAGCTCCCGCACGGTGAGCGTTCTTCACTATATCTCCTCTGTAAATCTCACCGCACCTCGCGAGCACGACGGCTCCGGCGACATTCACACCCATCTCCTCTTTTAGCTTAACGAAATCTTCGACTCGGCCGTAGTTTGCATAAACCACCGGACCAGACACGTTGCCTGATTTAGCATATGCGTGGAAAGTAGGAATCACTTCGTCGGCGTAAGGATTGTCTCCGACATGTTCTTGTTCAAGACTAAAAGTGATCGGTTCTTCTGAATCACTTCGTGTTAGTATCAGTGAGCGATGAACAGGGTAAGTTAGAGAAACATCGTAAGCGACGACGTGTGTTTTGAAAGAAGATGAGATGAAAACAGAGCGAACGTAGGAGGCGGCTTCGGCGTTTGCCAATGAACCGGCAACGTGAGGGCGGCGCGTGAGGGTGCGAAGGTGGAGAGCGGCGGAAGAGTTGTCGGAGAAGGAAGAGGAGATGAAGAGTTTGTGGAAGTGAGGTTTTGGTGAAGAAGAGAAGAGAAAGAAGAGAGAGTAAGACAGAGCAAGGATTAAGATGGAGAAAGCTTTTGATGTCTTCATCAATGGAAGCTTTACTTTTTTAGTTCTTGTTCTTGATGTTTAGATTTTTAGTCTTTTACTTTAAGTATATAATAAGGGTGGACGAAATATGCGAATCCGAAAAATATTATCAAAACCGAACCGAAACCGATAAAGTACTTGAATGAATCCTAAATTTTAGTATCTGCATAATCGAACCGGACTTCAACTCAAATGTTTTTGATACCAAAAATATCTAATTGTAAAAATAAATTTAAATACATTAATTATTTTTAGATATAATATTCAAAATATACAAAAAGTTGGAAAAATATAGAAATTATTCAAAAGTACTAAAAACACTTAAAATACCATTAAAATAGTAAAAATAATATTCAAAATACCGGAAATAATTATCGATTTTTGTACCAAATACATGATACGAAATGATTGTCATGTTGATTGTAGGAATATAGCCAGGACATCTCCAATGGAGATCTTTAAGTGAAATCTTTAAGAAAAAACAATATAATAATGTAAATAGTTAAAGATTCTTAGAGAAAAGAATCCTTAAAATCCTTAATTAGGTCATGCCCATTAGAGGTTTTTAAGGGGTTCATGGGATGGAGTTCATAAGATTTAATAATTTTTTAATCAATTGGTGGAAAACTGTGTCAAAAAAGCTCCTAAAATCTCATTACTAAGACCCGCATGTTGTTGCGTATCTTGGACTGTGCGCGGGCTCCACGACACGTGGCGGCCCGCGATTGGTTCCTTTTTTTTTAAAATTTGACAAAAAGTTAAAAAAATCAAATTAAAAAATTATAAGGACTCCAAGTGAGTTTTACTGATGGAGATGCCCTTAAAGATCCCAACTCAAAGAGTCTCTTCACTGTTCACGGACCCCCCCTAACACGTGGCGGCCCGTGATTGGTTAGAACCTTTTTTTTGTAAATCTGAAGAAGAAAAAAATTAAAAATGAATAGTTAAGGATTTTTTGTGAGTAACACCATTGTACATGCTCTCATAGATTTTTAAAGTTTATTTCTTTTTTTTGTTATTTTATTTTTGGATTTTTGAGGCTTTCAAGATGCATTTGGAATTTTAAAACTTTTTACATAATTTAAACGAGTACCTGAACATGAACCGAATCCGCAAAGATTTGGATCGAATCCGAACCGAAAAACATAACTATCCGAATGAATTTGGTCCTTGTTTGTTAAGCTTAAGTTTTGTCCTCAATGTTCTTGTAGCCTCCCCTGAGTTGTGGATCCTATGAGGGTCTGCTCTGTTCTTCATGGTTATTGGGTTTCTGATGGCCAATCTCCAGGTTTATCTACTTGCACTTGTAGGAGAGTCTTCGGGCAGTTCTCTCTCAGCTCAGTGACTGACACAAGGAGTGGTAACCCTTACCCAGCTCCTATAGCTCCGCTGTCTCATCTCTTTTGCAGGTTTGGTGGATCAAGGCAAGAGAATGCCCTCTCCTGGAGTTTGTGAGGGCCATTGTAGTTTAGGGGCATGATTTGGTCTACCTTCCCCGACTACTGTTAGGTTTCCCGACTATCTCTTGTTTGTCTTCAACTTTAGTTCTCGGCAAGAGACAATTCTCGTAAATGGTTCTTTTTGGGTGAGGTCAACGGTGGTTGTGTCCCAAGGAAAAAGTCTTGCCAACTCCTTCTTCAGTTCCTTCTATTGCCAATTCACCTTCTTGCTTTTGTCTTAGTGTCCTTTATGCACATTGCTCCAACAACTTGGATTTGGAAGGTTATCTTCACGTACCATTTACCAACGTTGTTGTATTATCAGTTACTTTTGTCTAGCTTTAAACTTGCTACAATCAATATTGTGTATTGAAGCTAGCATTGTTTGATCCTACTTGTTGTTTCTAGAAGTCTTTTTAAAACTTTTTTTGGGACTTCTATAAACCTTTTAGCTTAGAAAATTTGCTTACACGAAATTGGAAATTTTAAATATTGGCACATGTAAATAATCTGATCGATTAGTTACACATGTCGAAATCTCGTGAGTTATAATTTGACGACGTGTCAAGTTCACGTCGAACGCGTTTCACTTTATATAATAAGATATTCACATATTATCAAAAAAAAAATTGGATAATGCTATAGCCCTGTATCGTAACGTATATAAAAAATCTGAAAAAGAACAAAGACACTTTTAATTTTAAGATATGGAAAAAGAACAAAAACAATATGCATGAAAGATTCTTAAAGGAATTCAAATAACTTATGAATATGAGTATGGTACTCTTTCTTTGAACTTAGAGCACCCACGTTGGGGGATTTTAACTAAAGTTCACATAGTTTCCAAAAAAAAAATATTATAATATGACTAAGTGAGTGATCCCGTCTCTCCTCGGTTCTTCAGCGTGAACCTGTATATAATATTTAAAAAAAAAATCAAAACTAACAAATTCATAAGAAAATGGATGGCGACTAGATTACACGTTAAGCACAGTTTTGTAGTATGATTCGTGCAGTTTCTTCATGAATAGTTTAAGAAAAAGTGACTTACCATGCATAGCGTAATTAAGCACATATTTTAAAATGTAATTATGTAAGACTCTGGTTGTTAAATGGTTAAAGTATTTTTTTGAAAATTTAATGGATAAAATTCAAAAAAGATTTAGTTGTAACTTGGAAAAAAACAACAGGAAAAAACTAGTATTGAAAAGTATGTGGACCTATAAAACAAGCATGCTTCAGTGTTTTATGGACATGTCTCCAATCGAAAACCACGTCTCTTTGTTAAAAATGAAAAAGTCATAAACTGAAACATAAATGTAATTAATTACTTTGACGTTGGTAAATAATATTATCATATACATGCTTAAAGCCTAGAAAATGCCTATAGCCTATAAATGTTATTTAAGTATTCTATAACTTATCCTCAACTAAGAAACAACTAATATTTTTTGTTTTTTAATCATCTTATTTATTAATATTGCTATTACAAATTTGAGAAACAACTACAAACACAATTTTTAGAGGACAAATCTTTTCGTTCCATTTATTGGATCATATTAAACAAGATCAATGATTCTACTTGCACTACGCTGAAATAAATTTGCAATAAATCACATCTTCAAGAGATCGATTTCATACCTCTTGGTATAAAAACATTAATTAACTTTTAGTCAACCACTTTATTAAAAAACTTCCACAAGAAAAAATTAATATTTAGAAAATAAAATTGATAATTAATATTATAATAAGCTATTACTAAGAATACTTTTAGGTATTTATTTTGCTGACTTTAGATTTGGTTTTAAAATTATTTTGTTTACATGGCAATAAAATGTACATATATACACATTTTGTTTTAGTCAAATATATACAATATAAAATCAAAAAATAAAGTATACAACATTTTTAGATGTCAAACCTTTGTTATAATAAAAAGTCAATGGGGTGATCTTTGGACAGCATGAATGCTCGCATAATATCCAAAGACATGTTCGGATGTTTGAGGTTGAAAGACAAGATCATTGATAGATCACTCTTAAAATAAAAAGATAGACAAGTCTCTAGAGACAAATTCAATTCCATGCATGTAACAAGCAACAATGACCCCAAGATGTAAGAGTTCTCACAAAAAAAAGTTACAATGACTCTTCGTTGATAACAAAATATGATCAATCGACATGAACGATAGGAATTTAATCCAGAATTTTGTGGTCGAGTGATAAGACGACAAACTCATGACGCTAACACATTACAAATTCTATCCATTTGCTGCACGAAACTAAATCACATTGTTTCTCAACGGCCACACTAGTATGAGTTTTTTTTGCCCATTTAACTATCCGGAGAGAGAGGCAATCCGTAAATTGCACCTCCCTCATAAGATTAGTCGATTAAGATATGAGTTTTACCCCTGAATTATTAGAAAAAAACACAATAGAAACTTATCAGAAAATGCATCATATTAGTGCATAGTTGTATATCCCTCCCTCTCAAACTATTATACTTAGATTGTTCATACATAAAATAACTTATTTGCAAACAAATCCATTCATTTTTTTTATCAGTTGTTAAACTTTTTATTTATCATTATTTATCCCTTTTTTTGGCGTAAAGTTAATTTTTCTTTATTTTCTTCGGCCAATATCTCCATGGGCTCTACTTACACCACACTATATAGTAAGTTATAATATATGTAATATTGATAGCTTCTACTTAAATATATTTAAGTTTTCATTTTAGATATGCAAAATAACAAGGGTCGAGTAAGTTAAGAAATAAAGGAATAATTTTACACTAAATGCTAATATATATTGGGTATGCATCAATGATACTTAAGGTCTCGTTTTCGATTTATATGTTATAATTTATCTAATATTTTGATTTATAATCATACTCATGGACACGACGTATATGCGAGTGTGATATCTTTGGTGGAGAAAAAGTAAAACCGAATCGAAACTGTGCGGTATGCATATAAGTGCATTTATTTGGATTAAAATGACTTCTTATTTTATTTCTCTAGATTGTATAGAACTCGATAGTCTACGTGGGAAGATATGAAAAAATAAGTAAGTAGTATTTGAATAACATGTATATACTGAATTTTCTGCAATTATTTGTAGGAAATATAGAAGAATAAATGGAGTTTTGTTTCTTTTTTCTTTTCATTCATTTCACGTAGTTTTAACACAAAAGTGGATACGTTAAACTAAGCTTACACGATTCTTTCATTCTTGTTTTAAGGGAAAACTTTGAAAAGTAGCATTTTTTGTAAAAACATTTTTTTTTTGGTTAACTTATCAAAAAAAAAACATTTTTTTTTGTTGAAATAAAGTATCACATTACAAAAAAGTAGATAAGATAGCATGTGGTGTTCACCAGTTTTCATATGCTATATGTTATGTAAACTCTACGTTTCCGATTTGGATTACCGAACCTTTTTTAATTTTTAACTGTCAAAAAAAAAACATATATATACCGAACATGCCTTAAAGTTATGATAGCCAAAGTTTGGCAGCATTGATAGTACTTAAAAACTCGATGCGATGGCATGTCATAATGGCCTCACTGAATTAATATTATAGCTAAAAATGCATATCATGTGACTCTATAACAAATTTGAAGTATAATTAAATTAGGTTGTACCAATTGCCAGACAGATCAAAAGAGATGGTTAGATCATTTTCACACTCCCAAGTGAATATGTAATGCTCCTTACCTTTTTTTAGATGATGTCATAGGGTATCTCTATATTATTACTTAAAGAGTATATTTAAAAATTAACCTTAAATTTGTAAACATTTACATTAGATGCCATTAAAAATATATATAAAAAGAGTAAAAAATATAATTTAGAAAATGCTAATAAAATCTTTAAATTCAAAAATCAATTAAATTATGTTACCAAAATTTTATTTAGATTCTCTAAATATCTTCTTCTTCTTTTGTCAACAAATATCTTCTTTTTTAAATCCATCAAAATAAGTATTTTTATTTTTTTTAAATAAGTAATGAGCCTTGAAATAGAAGTAATTTCTTACTATTTTTGACCAAAAAAGTAATTTCTTACTATTATTATTTTTAAATAATCTACAATAAAATATATTTTGAAATAAAAATATACTTAAATTATACAATATTAATATATAATTAATTAGTTATAATATAAAAATTCCTGACTTTTGAAAAAAGCAAATAAAAATAATTTAACTATATAAAAATATATAATAATTAATAGTGTATATTTTTGCAATATAAAAACACAACAAAAAAATTTAAATTCTACGAACACAAAATATAATTGTCTTTAATGTGATCTTACAAAATACACTTCTTAAATGTAATTGTCTCTAAATATACTATATTTTTATTAACTACTATAGTTGTCTCAATGTGTTGTTAAAACTTAAAACGAAAAATTAACATTAAAAAAATACAATTCCGCTTATTACGAAACTAGTATCATAGTAAAAGATGAAGTATGGTTTAGTTCACCACGTGCTAAACACATTAGCCAATACTGAAAATGTTAATCAGAACTATAAACTTACAAATTGAAGTTATATAGTAATTTAATTTTTTTTTAAATTAAACTTATCATAAAAATAATACTAAAACATATACGCGGACTAGATCCTAGTATAACTTATTTAAATAGCCATCAACGTTAATTTTGACATTTTGTCAGGTTAATTGAGTAAATCTGTAAGAAATATACCCCAAAGTCAGCCAATATGGTTTGTCTCTCCTAATCCTAAAATTTAGAGATTCTCTTTCAATGATTTTTAACAATTTAAAGGTTGTCACTTATCTCTTTTTAGTTTTTACCATAAAATTTAAAGGCCAATGCTCTCTCCTTATAAAAACATAAAATGATGAAGAAGTATTTTTCAAATCCTGTAGCATCCCCAACTTTTTTATTTGTAAAAATTAGTTATATGTATTGGCAAAAAAATGTTGGTATATTTTAAAAAATAAACAATAGCATTTTGAGTGGAGCGGCACAAGTGGTACAGTGGTTATCACCTCTGTTGGCCAAACTCACTTACCCGAGTTCGAACCCGGGGTGATGCCCTTTTCAGGGAAGTACTAAACCACTAGATTGATGACAAAAAAACAATGAAAATTATAAATAGGACTTTTGTTTTCTTTTGTTTTAATTCCCATTAAAACTACATTTTTTTTTTCAAATAGTTTTTTTTTTGTTTTCCTTCTCCTTAAAATTACATTTTAACTAGAAAGAAAATAAAGAAGAAACCTATTTAAAATTACATTTTCACAACCGAAAAAATAATCTTATTATTATTCGGGGAATTAGACCATGATTAATGGGGTTCTAACAAGAGGTTCTTAAAAAAAAAAAAAATGAATATTTTAAGAAATTTTTACAAGGGTTCTTAAAATTTTAAAAACCCACAAATTTTTTTTTATCATCTAGTCTAGTGGAATGTAGTTCTTATCACTAGAGACAGGTGCGGAGGTCGAACCGCGGTTGTGTGAGATAGCAACAGAGATGATATAACCACTGAACCACTTGCTGAACCCAAAATTAAAATATTAGTTTCTTTTTTTTTGTTAATCTCTTTTTAGAACCCCATTAATTTTTTTTTTTTTTACGTCAGAACCCCATTAATCATGCTCTTAAAACTCCAGCATTTAAAAAAAAAAACAAAACACAAAACATTCGGCTGATGTTAGTCAGCAGCCACAGTAACACGGTAAAACAATGGCTCCGCTACATCATCGGCGTTACTTTGCGCCGTTATCACAACATCGACACTTTCAGCGCACGTTAGCTTTCTAGCTCTCTTCGCTTCTCTTTCCCAATCCGTAGTAGCCACAACATAAAGCATCATAGCGGCACAACAAATCTGCGCAGCGAACAAACCTAACCATAGCCCACAAAACCCATACGCCGCCCAAAACGTTAACCCTACCGCAACGGGCGTTCCAACAAGGTAAAACGCTCCTAAGTTTATGTTGGCCGCCATCGACGGCCTAGCCGTCCCTCTTACGACCCCGCAACCGACCGTTTGAGGGCAGTTTCCGAGCTCGCAGAGCCCGAGGATCGGCAGCGCTGCGGCGGTTAACCGGATGATATCAATATCGTTTGTGAATATCCGTCCCCATACGTCGCTTACTCCCCAAGCAAACGCAGACGCGGTCATACCCATTAACCCAGCAAAGGAAACCGCTACTATGGCTGATAACCTAGCCGTGTTTGGCCGGTTTGACCCGAGTTCGTTGCCGACTCGGGTGGAGACGGCGAACCCTAGAGAAGACGGGAAAATGTAGAGCAACGACGTCGTTTGGATAAGAATCCCCATTGCGGCAACTGGGGTTTTAGGGTTTATAAGTAAACCGCATAGAACCGTCATGATCTCGTACCACCACCACTCTAGGCACACGCCGACGCAGCTAGGTATGGCAAGGCGGACCAGTGGACCCCAATCCTTGAAACATTCGGAGCTAGGTCGAGTCCAAGTCGTTTTGTGCAGACCCGCAACCCAAACGTGTGCCACAAGGAACACGACGACGAATAGATTTGAAGCCGAGGCAGCCATTGAAACACCCACAAAACCTAATTCTAGGTAAGTGACGAGGAAGAAGTTCATCGGTATATGGAAGATGGTGCCGGCGAGGGTTGCTAGGGTTAATGGACTTGTGATACCTTGCGCTCGAAGGTATATACGAAGAGGGTGAAGAAATGAATTAGTGATCAAATCAGGAACAGAACAGAGTATATAAGTCTGAGCCAATGATGAAATACTTGGATCTTGATGGAGAAGAATCATGATCTTTCCCAAGTTAAGCCATAAAGTGAAGATTCCGAGCGAACTAGTGAGTAAGAACAGAACGGTTCGTTGAAGCGTTAGAGAGAGGAGTTTCGGTTTCCCGGCTCCAAAGGCTTGTGAACAGAGCGGGTCCATGCCAAGGGCGAGGCCGGCGAGAACAGAGTAGCCAGTAATGTTGGCAAAAGCAATGGCCAAAGAGCCACCAGCGAGCTCTAGCTCGCCTATATGACCGAGGAAAAGCATTGATATAGCCGAACGAGCGTAAAGGATGAGGGCGGCGAGGATCGTTGGGAAGGCTAAGGCGAAGAGCGCCTTAGCCTCTGACTTAAGCTCAGAGATTGGTGGAACAATGGCGGTTTGTTTTTGCTTTTCTTGGTCGATCTTCGATAGAAGATGAAGATCTCTGTGGGTGGTGAAGTTAGGGTTTTCCATTAGTATGTGAAACAAAACACAAGAGAGTTAGTAGATAGATGTTTTGTTATCTTTAGTACTTTGATTTAAAAGTCTACATCTTAAGTAGAAGTTGTGTCCGGTTATATAGATAGACTCGAACCAATGTGCACGTCTTATAGAATCGGTCTAATTTTGCTCAATGTTTTTTTTTCCATAATAAAACATATAAAAGTCAAATTTCTATTTTATGTGTTTTTGTTGTTGACAGCAAGTCAAATATTAATCTAATATATGGACAATTGTTTTTAATGTTGTATAATAAATTAGTAAATCCTGATTTGTTTCATTCTATAAGGATTTAATTGGAGAAACTATATAAGTTGAAAATTAATAAAGGATATAAGATTTGTTTTATATCTTCTTTTTAGTAATTATAGAATCTAACTAAATTGTAAGACACCTTGTGCAATTTTTAAGAACAATTTCTAATCTTTTTTGTTATGTGCTTTTTTTTTAATACATTAGATTCATTGGTTTAATATTTAGTGCATTCTCAAAAATATTTACTATTATTTTCTTTGATTTACCAACTACTAAATTTGCATTTCTAAAATGAACTAACCAATCAAAATTTAAAAGTAGACATTGAAGTGTTTCTATAATATAAAAAAATTTGATATAGACAGAAAATGGATTCTATTTTTTTAAAAGATACATTCCTAACCTGAGGAAGATATAAATGTAATTTGCATTAAAAAATCCAAGTTTAATTAATCATATATAAGGATTTGTTCTAAGTTCATCTGGTTAGTAAATTATATATAGAAGTTATACATTTAATTTACAAATAATTTGGTAAATCTTGTCCTTGAAAATTATATGAAATATATTAATAGGAGAGCGACATTATATGATATGTATTTCAATAATATTAAATTTTCGAGAGCTTTAGGTTTAACGAAGAATCTCTAGTTACAAAATGACTCAATACTGAATCAACTCGCACTTGGTCTATTGCTTGCTAAAGCTAAAAACTTCGTAAAATTTCTTCTTGCGTGATAAACTCACTATCCTAGTTGTCTAAATCACTATGTCTACGCATAAACTTCAAAATCTCCATAAACTTAACAAAAAAAAAACTTCAAAATCTCCATCGTTGATATATATATATATATTTTTTTTTCCATCTAAGACATTTTTATTAACCATTAAGACGAAAGATACACAAAGCCGGCAAAGGCTATAACCTTTCCGNGAATGCCCCCGGAGCCAAAAGCCGATCCAACAGTGATCGGAGAGTAAAAGACATAAACAACAAAAGATTTGAAGACAACTAAAAAAACAAACTAAGATAAAGGATTAAATTCAAAAGTCGTGAAATAATCGGAAAGAAAGAGTGCTTGAGAGAGAGGCGTGAAATGGAGCTAA
>OVAN01012709.1:0-13475 GCA_900406275.1 Anastatica hierochuntica | reverse complement strand
TCTTGACGCCAATTGGCGCCAAGACCATGCCCCGGTCTTGGCGCCAATTGATGTCAAGACAACCCTTCCATCTTGGCGTCAATCGGTTCCTAGACGTTCTTCCGAAACGATGCGGTTTTCTGATGATCACAGAGGTTTCGTATCGTTCCGAAGTTCGTACTGCGAGGTCTTCTGAGAGTTATCCGTATATGTTTCTCCGAAACGATGCGGTTATCCTATGTTCTTGGTGGTTCCGTATCGTCTCGAAGTTTGTATCTCAGGACCTCTCGGAGTCGTCTGGAAGTTTCGGGTGTTGATTTCGATGTTGCCGTTTTTGACCCCAACATCTGTCATCAAAGAGTGCATGTTGAGAAGATTCATGTTGTGGCTTAGCTAAGTACAAGTGGTTGTCTCAAGAGGTTTGAAGGAGAGCATTACTTTGGTCTGGAACCAAGTGGGGGAGAAGTTGACTCCAGAATTCGAAGACGAATTCATTTCAGGTGGAGGAGAATTGTTACAACCCAAATTTAGTTATTGAACCTCTCTTTTTAATTTTTTCAAATTCTCTCCAATCATTTTTTTTAGCAAAAGCTCATATCTTTTTTTTTTTAACTTTGTCCCACATCGGAAAAGTCAAGGTTCCTCACACTTTTTCCTTCCGCATATAAAGAGCTTCACCATTTCTTATTTTCTTCATCAAAAACAAAGTAATGCTTTGCACAGGAGACCAGCTTCTCGGCCAGCTTCCACAGGCTTTTAGCCACCGCCTCCGGCAGAGTTTTTTCCCGACGAGTTCCCAAGATCTTTCCGGTGAACTCTCCGAGTTCTTTTTTGCGAATGCGGGGCCGTTTTCCGGAAGGTTCCAGCGAGCTCTGATGTTTTTTCTGGTAAGCCTATTCTTTCCTTTCTTTTCTTTTTTCCTTTTAGTCTTCGGTTAGATTAGTTAGTTGGTCCGACCGGTTAGGATATGTTAGGTCGTCGGCCACGTCTGATTGAGCCAATTTGGTCTGATTTAACAGATTTGGCCCGGTTTTACCAGTTTAGGTTCTTTTTCTCATCTTTTTATATTTTGCGTTCTATTTTTCCCCTAGTCCCGAGTTTTCTTTTTGGGCAGCTTCCAAATATGGCAAGTTTCTATATTTGATAGCTTCCCTTTTAATAAAGTTTCCTTCTCAAACTTGTTTCCCTTTTTGGCATGTTCACATATGAGGTCTAACTTGGATTTCCTGGTATAGGATCTTCTTTTCAGAGATGGATCGTTAGTCTTCAAACCAAGAGTTCTAACTTAGGGCAAAGATGAGGGCTAGACGCATATACTCTTAAAGTTTTCCTTATTCACTCTTTCTCGCGTAGTTTTGCACCAGAAAATGTATTGTTTGGTTGTTTAAGTCTGCTTGGAGTATAGTTTTTTCTTTATAGCTAAATTGGACTTAGGGTAATAGTTGCTATCACAAATGATTGGTGTGCATGTTGATTGCTAGTGATGTGTATATATATAGTAGTATTTATGAGTAGGCAGACTTAGGCGGGATAAAAATGGAGGATGGAGGATTCCTGTATTAGCGGAGTCTGGCCTTATGTGTGGGGCACAGATGGAGGATTCATGTGTTATCGGAGTCGTGTGCGGGGAAGGTACGGGCAGCTAGTTGATTTGTTGTTTGTAGCCCTAAGATCGATAAAGCGTCCATGAGGGCGGTGTGAATGGGCACTCATCCCATGCTGATGGAATCCTCTTTGAAGGGTGCCAGCAGTCACTTAAGTTGTATAGGACAATCATTTGCCTTGTTTGGATACTTTAAGTGTCATGTTTGTTGCGTGTTCTAGGACTAGATTGCGTGGTTGAAGTGCTTAAGCTGGGTTTGTGGAGTTATAGTTCCCCTAGCGTTCCCCACCTCACTAAGTGACTCCTATGTCGCTCACCCCTTTTTTCTTCTTCTTTCAGGTGAGACTAACTAGTAATCAAACAAGATGGATGGTTATGGTGTTGTTTTTGGGATGAATGGGATTTATAATTTATTTTTTACTCGATATTTTTATTTATTTATCCATATTATACTCGATTTTCGTTGGTTTGTATTTATCAGATGACGAAACGTGGTTTATGATTAATAAAATTTGATTCAATAATAATTGTACTTACTTGAGTTATAAGTTAGGGTTAGTGACACGCAGTTCTCGAGAGAGGATGAGACGGGTGTTACAATTTGCATATGAGATGTTGTACACACATCATAAATTTGATTGTTTAGGAAGGTTTGATGTAATTAGGCAGTAGTGTAGAGGCTATACGTAATGTTATAGTGTATGTTAGGTAAGTAATAGGTTAAATGCATTTGATCAAAGGGCAGAACGAGGAAGATGACTTGGGGTAGATTACCCTTAAATGTAAGAATCACATGGAACTCTTCATTTCTTATACTGTCTAGAGAATTGCAATTTAGGCATGCTTTTGATAGAATGGAAGTTGAGCATAAGCTTTATAATGATTACTTTTTAGAAGTAAATAATTGAACCAAGAGGTGTAAACCACCTTCTTCTAATTATTTGATTGATTTTGAGAGATTAGTGAGATTTCTTGTTATCTTCTACAATAGTACATTAGAAATATATGGATCTACAAAGGTTTGTTCACATAACTGTTATAGAGATATTGTAATTATAAAAAGGAACTTGACCAGTTTGGCTAATAGTGTTGACATTGATGTAAAGTTGAAAGCAAATGAGATGTTAGCCAAATTTCAAAATTATTGGAATGGGATGAAGAATATGAACAAAATGTTGATAGTTGCTACAATCATTGATCCTAGGAAGAAGATGAACTTTGTTAAGTTACATTTTGAAAAATTGTATGGGAAGTATATTGTTAAATGTTAGAAAATGTTTGAGTCAGTGTACTTGCTTGTAAGTTGCATGTTTTGAAAGTACAATGGTAGGGTTAATAGAGTAGCAGGTGTTCAATTTTCATAATCTAATCAGACTCAAGACCAGTCAGTGGACAAAATGGAGTTACTGTATGAAAACTATGGCTATGAGAGTACGAACTCCGTGTACAAGGAGCTTGTAGTTGAAATTAGACAAGATACAAGAGATGAATTAGAGATGTACTTGAAAGAACCAGGTGAGAATCCTAAGATTATGCAACTTGACTTTAATATCATATCGTGGTGGAGAGTCAACAGATTTAAGTATCCATTTTATCTAAAATGACAAAGGACTTATTAGCTAAGCAAGTTTTGTTAGTGGCTTCTGAGAGTGCTTTCAGTACAGTTTGGAGGATATTAGATTTGTATGGGAGATGATACACTCATTATACACTTGATGTTTTTGTATGTACTCAACAGTGGCTACAGTCGGAGTATAGGATGAAAGAAACAATCCTCACAAATGAGCAAATTCTTAATAAAATTGAGATGTTTGATAGGCTTGCAAAGTGTACTATGATTGTAACCTTAAGAGTCAAAACAAGCAAGCACCAACACCTGATGGACAGACCTGGTGGCCCACCACTTAGTATGCAGACTACCCGAACCTGCTCTGCATTCTGGCGGACCATCAAGACAGACCTGGCGGTCTACACACCTTTGCTAAGGCCGCTAGTCACTTCTAGAGATTACTAGCAGCCCGGATCACATTTCTGGCGGTCCACCCCCTATAGCTTAGGCCGCTAGGATCGATCAAAACTCAAACTTAACCAAGGTCAGACTCAATTTGTCCCGGATCGACCCGACCCGACTCCTATTTTATATAAATATGCTCTCAAACATTGTAAAACCCTAGGCTTGAACCTCTATTTTCTCTTTAAGATTTATAAGCGAAACTTGTTGAATCTTTGGGATCATTAAGCAAAGTTTGCTCCTTTTTCATCTCTTTCTTCTTTTTGATTATGTTTATGAGTTTTGCTTATGTGTTTATGTGTTTTTCAAGCATGATTAGTGAGTAGCTTCCTTATGTAAGCATGGGTTAGGTAGATTAGGATAGATCTAGGTGCTAATCATGATGTTTGAGGTTGGGTTTGCATAGATTCACATGATTTATAGGTGCTTAATGTTAGACTTGAAATGTCAATCAAATTCTAGATTCTAAGGATTTTACACCCGAAAGGTGTTCGATGAAATGCCTAAGAGAATCTAAATTGTGCTTTACACTCTTAGCCTATAGGAGTATTGTCTAAGGTGTTTAGTAAGCTTATGGGCTTTTGTTTAATAATTAATGAGTTTAGTGTTGTTATCAGGAGATTAGCTTCATCTTAGTTCATTAAATGGAGTAAATTCATGGGAATGATCTAATTGATTGATTGCTTAGCTTTTAAATGAGACTTAATTGCCTTAACCTTGTATTTGATTTGCAACTAGACTTCCAAATCTTTCACCTAATCCATTGCTCGCATGTCTTCATTATTGAGTTATCTTCTTATGTCGTTTAGTTGTGTGTGGTTGCTTTTAGAATCCTTATTTCCTCATATCGATTTGGTTGATTAAGTAGATTGACTTGAAATTCTCACTTTGCTTAGACTTAGATTAATGAAACTATCAATGGGACTAAGTGTGTAGACACTGCTCCTCATGGATCGATCCCGCAATATATACTACAAGAGATAATTCGTTCTCTTGCGATGTAGTTCGGGTTTAATCGCGAAATAGAGAAAAATCTCTTATCAAGATTTGGCGCCGTTGCCAGGGAGCAACATATTTGCCATTTAGTTATAGATAGTTTGTTGAGACTAAGTCACTTTTCTTATTTAAGCTACTAATTCTTGCTCGATCTTTGTTCTTGTCTTTGTAGGTGTATGAACTTGCAAAGCCGTGATCCAACCAACTTAACTCTGCAAGTAGAAGACATCCAACGTTTTGCAAGAGAGAATACAAGAGCACGAAGGGAAATAGAAAGGCTTTAGCACTTAGAACGTTTAGGCATGGAAAAGTCTCACCACATTGGGAACCAAGGACACAATGTTGATGATAACAACTAAGCTCAAGGGATTGTGGTTCAACGCCAAGAGAATCCTAGAGCACAACCAAAAGCACAAAGGATTGGAGTGTTTGATGAGCCCAACACAAGAAGGATTAAGACCGAGATACAACCTCCCGCGGTGGAACCCAATAATTTTGAGATCAAACATAGCGTCATCAACATATTTCAAAATAACAAATTCAATGGTCTTCCGGCGGATAACCCTCTATACCACATTGATGAATTTGAGAGGCTTTGTAGGACGGTCAAGATAAATGGGGTAAGTGAAGAGGCAATCAAAATGATGCTATGTCCTTTCTCATTAGGAGATGTGGCGGCCTAATGGGAGAAAATTATATCTTTGAATTTGGTAACACATGGGCTCAAGTGGAGCGAGAATTTATGACTAAATTCTTCCCCCCAAAAAAACCGCCAAAATAAGGAACGATATCACAAGCTTCAAGCAAGGAAGCGACGAATCATTCTATGAAGCTTGGGAAAAGTTAAAGTCCTACATTAGATCTTGCCTGCATCATGGGGTCACTAAAGACCCCTTGTTGGGCATTTTCCACCGTGGATGTTTGGAGGAGTATAGAAACTCCCTCGATACGGGTAGTAAAGGAAGCTTCACCAACTTGGATGTTGATGAAGGTGAGAAATTCATTGAGAATTTATCTCAAAGTAACCAAAGCTATGACCGCGATCAAGATGGGACTAACCGAGATGACTCTCGATTCAGGGAGCTTAATGATAAGATAGATAAGCTTACAAGGTTGAGTCAAAGATTGATATATGTAGTTGAGCATGTAGAAGAGGGTAAAGGAAATGGGAATGACAAAGACTTGGAAAGCCAAGAGGATTTATGCTATATTTAAGAAGGATATTATCCCAAGTCATTCAATCCCCCATTAAAGTATTGGAACAACAACCTCTTTTACTGAAATCAAGACGTGGCTAATCCTTTGGATCAAAACTACCCGGTTCAAAAAGAGCAACAACAAAGCCAAAGGCAAAGTAACTTCCCTCCCAAAGGATCATTCAAACTCTTGACAAACCCATCACGCTCTTCTCCTCAACAACCTAACGAGAATGATAATAGGGTACTTTTGAAGAAAATTTTGGAAGGACAAGGAAGACCAGATGCAAAAATTTAGTAATGGATTGAGTGATTTGAATGCTAAATTTGAACATCTTTCGGCTCATTTCAAGACATTGGACAACCAAATGGCTTAAATAGCTTCTTCTTCAAAGAGCTATGGAACGGGAGTTTTACCCGAAAAGCTGGAAGCAAATCGCAAAGACTTTTGTAATATGATAATCAGAAATGTTACTTTTGGTGATCAAAGCGAGGATGTAGTTAGTGATATTAGCCACTCCTAGGTTGCAAGGTTGATATAGAAGGGGTAATTCACTATGATGAAGATGTAGCATCAATTGAGAAAGTTGATATTGTATGTGTTAATGAAGTGAAGGGCATAGCTCAAACTAAACCTACAAAATAGCACACAATGAAATGTGATGAGCCTTTGAACAAATCAAAAAGAGAAGCTACGGATGCGTTTGGAGATGAAACTCCAACAAAAGAGGAGAAGTGTGTGCTCGATTCACAAGTGGATATGAAGCCTTACCAACCGGCTCTACCATATCCATAAAAGTTCATAAAGCAACAACTTAAGGACTATTTTGATCTTCCGATACACAAGGTAGATATTGTTACCTCCGGTTTGAAATAGCTTGCTAACAAGAGCCCGAAGCTTAAGTCTAGGATAGAGGAATACGAGTTGCGAAAGAAACGTCTTGAGGCCTTAGCAAGAAAGCATAGTGTGCTACCTCCTATGAACGAACCACGTTTCCTCGAGAAGGTTTCAAAACCCGGGAAATTTGTGATCCCTTGCTTATTAGAAGGGGTGTTTAAAGAAGAAGCTCTAGTAGACAACGATGCAAGCGTTAATGTGATTTCTTCCGATATGATTAGGCGTTTTGGGATCAAGGAAGCGATCACACCCGCTTCTCCTATAGCCTTGGGTGATTCGTCTATTAGGAAGCCTGTAGGAAAGCTCGAAGATTACCCCTTAAAGGTTGGAGATTGCATAGTCCCTACGGATTTTGTAGTTGTCAAGATATCAGGCCCCAGAAAGTTCTCAATGCTACTAGGAACTCCGTTCCTTGAAACCGTTGGGACAATGATCGACTTCAAGACTAAGGAAGTTACTCTCACCAACATTGATCCCGGAAAATCTTACAAAATGATTGGTACTTGTGATGGATTTTGTGGAACACTAACTACCTCGGGGGAGAAAGTAGTCGAGGAAGAGACACTTGATCTAAGTGATGACTTAGAATATCTATTCAGGAAAGAGGAGATAGACACCCAAGAAGACCCATGCAAGGAATTTGACCTATGTGAGAACTTTGAGGTGTTTTTTGTGAAAGATGATAGTAAGGATTGCTCCAAAGAGGTTTTGAAGGTTGACACCAAAAGGAAAAAGAGCCCTGAAAGGGCAAGGGCAAAAGAAAACCACAACTTGTGGTGGACAACGAGATTATCTTTGCTAGGAATGTCCTGGAAGGAAAATTTTCTGAGGAATAGGATAGCATAAAGAAGACGCCTTGTGGTAAGAAGATTGAGCCTTCTATGCAGCTCATACCAATCGACATTGAACATGGTGTCATTGAGTACAAAATCAAGTGCAGGGGAATGCCAAAACCTTTCTCAAGAGTGAAAAGCAAGCTCCTTGATTGGGTTGTGCACAAAGGTTTGGAGTACATGATGGGGACAGCTTGTAGGGTGATAACTTTGAAAATGGATGAGAAGGAAACCAAGAGCCCCAGGGGACTCTTATCCCAACTGTCATTAGTCCGACAAAAAGGCGACGTTAAGCTTAGTGGCGATAAACAAGCGCGCTTGGGAGGCATTCCCATGGTATCCTTGTATAAATTTTAGTTTATCTTATCCTTAAATAAGTTGACATTCGGTTTTATTTGGTTAGTTTTTATAGTAAGGTGCGAGACTTGGACAAAGACCTCATTTTTGAAGACCTGGCGGTCCACGCAGAAAAGCTGGTGGCCTACACCACCCCGCTCAGGCTGCTAGCTACTTCCAGAGATCTCTGGCGGCCAAGATCCAAACGCAGAGCTGGCGGTCCACGCAGAAGATTCCTGGCGGTCCACACCACCATGCTCAGGCCGCCAACTACTTCCAGAGATCTCTGGCGGCCACAGAGTGTTTCCTGGCAGTCCGCACCCTAGTGCTTAGGCCGCCAGCCGCCAGGTAAGTGTCATTAAATGCCCATCTTCTTCTCGAAAACTCATTTTATCTCTCTCTCTCTTTCCTCACTTTGTCGAGTTTTGCAAAGAAAAACACAAAAAATTCAACTTCTCTTTCAATTCAAAACCATTTTGTTTGATTTTTTGTGTTGGATCTAAAATTTCGAACTTCATTTGCTTAATTCCTACTATTGTTTCAATCTTTACCCATCTCTTTTAAGAACAACAAGGTAAATTCTTCAAAATCTCTCTTTGGCTAATTAAACTTCTTAAAGCCTTTGATTTGTTCCATTCCTAGCACTTTTCAAGCCTAATTTACATCACTCAACCTTGGGTAATTGATTGCTAAGATAGAACTCCATGAAATTGTGTTACATTTGTTGAAATTTTGGATTTCATTGTTAGGGTTCTTGAAGATTTTTGAGAAAAAGAAAAAATATTGCAGAAACTAGAAGATTGTGGTTGCAAATGTTTTTTTATGAACCAAGTGACTTATCTAGGGATTGGAGTAAAGTTAGATAGAACTCAATTGTTGTCATGAGTTGGTCCCTTTGAGTTTAAAAGATAAGGGTTTAAAAAACAATCTTTGTAGAACCTTTGAACTTGACTAGGATTACATATGAAGATGATGATAGTTGTGGCTTTTTTTCACCTCGATGATAAGCTAGTTTCATTGAACAAAACGTTTGAGGATTCATCATCTTTTGCATTTCCATTCTCTTATAAGCACATGAGTATAGTTTTATTAAGGTATAAATAGCGAGCTAATGTGAGTACGCAAGGAAGCTATGCCACTCAACAAGCAAATTGGGGACATCCAAGCTCCTCAAGGAGAGTAAGAAGGGTAGAAGGATGAGGATCTATGAGAAATTGGTCAAGAGAAGAAGTTGGAAATCTCACTGAACTTCGTCAGCTAAACTTTCACCCCACTCGTTTCGCCGATGAGGAAGTCATGAGGAGGATGGGGATCTATAAGCAAGTGGATGGCCTCTTGGATATAATGCATATGTGAATCCTCTTGTCAATGGATAAAGCGACTTATCCGGAGTTAACCCAAAAATTCCTCGCCACGATCACATACAAAGAAAATGAAGGGGGAGAACCCGGAAGACTCTACTTCTGGATTGGTCCAAATCGATACTCAGTAACCTGTTATCTGTTTTGTGAGCTCTATGGTTTTCCGAGAGCATATGTAATGAAGGTGCTTATGGAATTCAAATCAGTTCTCTTTAATTTGGAGGAACATTTCCATCGACGAACATTATGACTTCTTGGTGGTAAAGATGTCCAAGATCAAGAACCCCACAATCTGGCATGTCATGAGGTTCTTAGGCAATACAATTTTTGCAAGGGCACATCCTGGATGGTCAACAAAAACTGAATTAAGCCTCCTTTATAGAGCGGTGGGACACTTGCTCCACAACCAAATAAGAAGGACCATCCTAACCTGCAACTATGAGATATGCCAAGGTTCGGTCTTATTATTTCATTTCATGAGCATCCGGTTGAATCTTGATCACTATGGACCCGATGGAGTCCACATCGGTGGCATGCTTACTCTGCTCTTCCGCTCCGCGTCAATCGACCTCAATCTTTACGAAAAGCTTTCAGAGAGACTTTACATGGATGAGGCGTATCGATTGGGGATAAAGAAACTAACAGGATGCTATAATAAACACTCCCTAATGTATGCCTTCACAAGCGATGAAGGTACCCCGTTTTTTTTTTTGCTTTCTTCCGAATAACCGTTATTCTCATACGGAAACCAATGATGGGATCCAATTCCGACTCCCTAAGCATTTCTACTTCAAGGTCCCAAGGCCCCAAGCCTACAATCCCTCCGCGTGGTGATCCAAGGTACCATTCCTTTCATTGTATATACAATTTTTCTTTTCATTTATACTTTTTGTGGTTGTTGGTCTTCTTTTCCGGGTTTTGTTCTATCACCGAGACGGTGATGAGTAAGTTCGGGAGAGAAAAATGGTTACTAATGTTCTTCTTAGTTTTTTTTCTTGTTTTGACTTCTTTGAGTCTCATGTAGCATAGGTTGCATTGTTAATAGCTAAGGCATAGAAAAACCAAAAACAGCGAAAAAGTTTTAGAAAAAGAAAGCATGTAGTTGCATATTTCATAACTCTTGTCTTTAAGATTGAGTCTTAGAATCATATAGGATTCATATGCATGAGGACTCTGATTGAATTATCACGTAAGTGGACTTTGCTTAGGAGTGAATTGAAACCATTGTTAGTAGTATCAAGTAGCCTTAGCCAAACCGAAAAAATGCAAAATTCATGCTCGAAACTCTCGGCTTAATTGTTTGCATCTAAATTGGATCTTGCATGACTTGAATTTAATCCTATTAAACTTAAACATTAATGAACTTTTAAATTAACATTACTTATGGGCTTGAAATTCATAAATCGCGGTATAAACACATTGACACTCAGATAGTCTTATCCTTTTTATCACTCTCAACCCATCCGAGTGGCCATTCTCACTTTAAGAATGGTACCCCACCTATAAACCAAACCATTTTCGTTTCAAACCCCGCATTGTTCTTATTTGAGTGAGATCTCTTTTAAATGCATTCATGTGTAAAACCCCGTGAGTATTGGGAAAACAAAGAGGATCCTTCTTAGAACTAGCCTCATTTTAAGCTAGTATAAATAGAACGGGGATTGATTCGGGTATCTACATTTGATGATCATGGGTTAGGAATTTTTTGTGATGACAAAAAGGGTTCAATGAAATCTGTCTCAAGGAAAGAAAAAGATGAAAAATGAGACACTCTAGGGGTAGAAAGAAAAGAAAAAAAAATAGCTCGATATTGTGGAGAAAAGGAAAAGAGAAAAGATCCTAAGTTAAGAAGATTAAAATCTTAGAGTCCAAATGGCTAGAGAGAAAGGATCAACCATTCTAAAAAGTAAAAATAAGAGCTATAGCAAAAAGATAAAAGAAAGCCAATACCCTTAGTGTGTGTGTGTTACTAAAAGAAAAGCAAAGTCTTGATTGAGGAGAGATTGATAAGAAAGAAAGAAATAGTGTGTTCTTAGTGGTTGGATAAGGAAAAAAGAAGGGTAGGACTAGGGAACATACTTGGGGATGGGAATGGATTAGAGAAGGTTAGTCTTTGTACGAGAAAATTGTCCCTTTCTCCCTCGTTTTTAATTCTTGAGTTGCATATTTTCATTGAGAGAAAAACCACAAAACACTTACAGAAAACCTCTCTTTATATTTCAAAAGCCTTTTTTTCCAAGACAAGTGGTTTTTGATTTCTTGCTCATAAATAAGGTTCCATATGACAATATTGAATGAATATTAAAGGGTTGTTGGATATGAATGCTTGTGAAGGCTTAGGCATAGACTAACTAGCATGACTTGAAATGAGTATGGCGAAGTACGAGAGAGTAAGATTGACTCTCGCTATTTGATACTACTTTATAAGGATTTCACTTCGACCACATTTGCATTTCCTTGTTGTTATGAGTCCTCACTTTCAAACTTCTGTCTCGAGCACTAATTTTATTTTTTTTCCTTGAGGACAAGGAAGATTCTAGTCCAGAGAAGTTGATAATTGTGAATATTGCATAGTTTTATAATAGAATTGAGTTGCATTCGCATTGTGTTTTGAGTCTTTTTAAGTAGTTTTAGAATAGTTTATGGGCCATATGTCTTTAGTATCATTTAGGTGTCTTAGGGTCACGTTTTGTTTGTTTTTCCTCTCTTCTACTCTATTTCAGGGACTTTATGATCAATCTGCGTGAGAAGGAACCCTCGAGGACGAATCTCGGAGGCTTAAAAGTTAAAAAAAAGCAAGCACCAGCACCTGGCGAATAGACCTGGCGGACAGACCTAGCGGCTCACCCCTTAGTACGCAGACTGCCAGAACATGCTCTGCATCCTGGTGGTCCACACGCCTTTGCTCAGGCCGCCAGTCACTTCCAGAGATTCTTGGCGACCCGAATCACATTTCTGGTGATCCACCCTTATAGCTCAGGCCGCCAGGATCGATCAAAACTCAAATTTAACCAAGATCCGACTCGGTTTGTCCCAGATCGACCCGACCTGACACCTATTTTATATAAATATGCTCTCAAACATTGTAAAACCCTAAGCTTGAACCTCCATTTTCTCTTTAAAATTTATAAGCAAAACTTATCGAGTCTTTGGGATCATTAAGCAAAGAGTGCTCCTTTTTCATCTCTTTCTTCTTTTTCATTATGTTTACACAACAAGAAAACACGCAAAATTGCGAGGAAATTTTTCGAGGAAAGTTTTTCCTAGCAAATTTTTTAGGCAATTGCGACCAAAATGTTATAGAAAATTAATTAGTCGCAATTTGGTCGCAATTTTGCGGAAAAAAGAAACCATTCCTAGCAATTTCCTCGCAAATTTGCGGTTAAATAGCTAGGAACAGTTTGCAGTCGCAAATTTGCGACGAAGTTGCTATGACTTAGCGAAAGATGGTTATTTCGTTCCAATTTCCTAGCAAAATTTGCGACGAATTAGCGAGCATAACGGAAAATTAGGTTGAAATGATTTTCTGATGTGAAAAATATTTGCTAGGGCATAGTTGGTCGCAAATTACTCGCAAAAGTTTCCTATAAATACAACTCCACGCTCTCCCATTTCATTCAAAACATCTTCAAACAAAAAAAAACAAAGACAAATCGGGAAAAAAATGTCGAGTTGGGAGCCTGACATTTTTACCATACGAGGATGGATGTATAGGCACAGAGATCCTGATACCGGTGAAGTAACAAAAGAGTATCGGGCCGGTTTGCGCGGATTCATCTATCAAGCGACAAACAACTCCCTTGTGCAAGAGCATGGTAAAATCTTATGCCCTTGTGTGAAATGTCAGAACGAAAAGTATATCTCAATTGACACCGTGAAGAAAAATTTATATAATAGAGGGTTTACCTCAAATTACTATTTATGGGTTTCTCATAGGGAAAGTTGTAATGTTGAAGAAGGTAGTAGCTCTAGTCGTGGGAACCTAAATAGAGGAAGAACTAGTGGTCATACGCAGCCTGAAACAGAAAATAGGTTTCATGATATAGTTACAGATGCATTTCAGAATACATCATATGCATGTGAAGAAAATGCAACATTTGTTGATGATCAAAATTATGAGGAATTGAACGTAGATGCAAAATTTAATGATATGTTAGACGCTGCTAATCAACCTATCTACGATGGATGTAGAGAAGGTTTGTTTAAATTATCATTGGCATCTAGGATTATGACAATTAAAAGTGATTACAACTTACCTGAGA
>OVAN01012708.1:0-13475 GCA_900406275.1 Anastatica hierochuntica | reverse complement strand
CACTTGAACTGAGCTCCAATCCAGCTTCTAGCACCAGCTGTGCTGCATCATTATAGGTTATTGGTTGGGGATTATTTTGGTGATTCTTTGATGGAGAAGAACAAGAACAAGGTTGTCGATGGTTTTAGGGTTTTGAGAAAGAGATGAACGAAAGAGACAAAAAGTAATGTAAAATGATTCTTCTTTATTATTGAGTAAGAGAGATCAATTACAAGTGTATGTGTTTGTTAAAGTTTCGAATCCTTGAATTAGGGTTCTTTCCCATTGTATTTATAGCCTTCGAATTAGAGTATTTCCATACATTTTATGGATAACTTTTATATTCGAGTCTATCTTACAATTTATGGAATATTTCCCTAGATTCATTAAGGCATTTATCCTTATCTCTTAAGATCTAGACCGACTAAGGGGATATCCGCCCTACCTCGACTATGACCTCGGCTTGGCGGTGGTGTCCTTGGCTATGGCCTTGGTTTGCACCTACAACTAGGGAGTTTATTTATGTCTCCTTGGTCTAGGCTATGACCAGACTCTAAAAGAATAAAATCACCCCCAACAGTTGTCTCCCACTCTTCATTTTCCACGTATGGAATTTGAAGAGTAAATCTTTTCTGAAGAGATTTCGGTTCATACCTTAGTTTAGGATCGACTTTGTAAAAAAAGAAAATAGAGTATAACTTCAGCCATGGATCTCGTTGGAATCGCCAGTTCTTCGCTGTTATGGCTTCATCCTTGGTGAAGTCTTGGGCATGAAATTTATGGCGTGATATGGGCTTCTCTTTTTGTCTCCAGCCTATTACCGCTAGGGTTATATAGGCGAGAAAGTGATGATTCTTGGTCATTTCACTTTTTCGCTTTCCTTTTCATAGTCAGATTAGGGTATTCTCTCGAGGGGCCACCACTTTCTCTGCTTTTTCCGGTAAGTCTTTGACATGTCTCCGATAGATCTCGCTTTCTTTTACCCTTAGTAATGATTGCGTTGGTGAGATGGCAGAAGATCTTCGATTTTGGCTTAGGGATTTCATCGTCGATGATCTTTTTTGTGGATCCTTGAGTAGGCTCTAACCATTTCTCTTTTAATCTTGCAGATCTCTAACGGTTACCGTTGTTCGCATCTCTGTCGCATTAGCTTCTGGTACTAAGGTAACGATTTTCTCCGATCTCTGCAGCGAATTGTCATGCTTTAGCCGTCCGATCCCTTTGAAAAACTTGAAGAAATCGCTAAAGTGTGGCTTTTAGTGTTTCATCATCCGTGTTCGTGGACATGCAGCCTGACTGTTTTCTCTTCTGCCTTACAAATCTAAGATGAGATCGTCAAAGTATTAACCTCAGAATCGCCTAGGAGTCTCTTAGGTTTCCCCAAATTCAGGTGTCGCCTCTGAATTTTCCCTGTTGTCCAAGGGTGGAGATCAAGCTAGGATAAGGAACCGTGACCGTCGCTTCACGTCGATCTCCCCATGGTGCTTAAAAATTGGTCTGAAAGTGCACAACGCCTGTGGTGACGGAGTGACGACCTTCGAGATCTTCCATCGAGCTAGGCAGTGATGATGGACCATTTCCTTGGCCGCTGCCATGGCCATTCGAATAGAATTCCACCTTGGTGATCTCTTCCTGTCGTGTTGGACATCCTTGGCGCTTCCTTAGATTTTGACGTTGCCAGGGCTGTCCATGACGAGGATTAGTGGAGTGAAGACGACCCTTCAAATCGAATGTGAGCCCCGCATCAACACGAAAAATCATGGTCAGAAGACAGAGGAACCCTTAGTACAATCGCCAGGCCATATTGGGCCATCGTGACCACAATAGCCACAATGGACGGGCTTGGGTCCCCTTGGATTCTTCGGGGTTTATTTCTGCCATAGCAATAGAAGGACTTGAGGCTTCTCGAGGTTGTGGGTGATTCTTCCCCTTAGGCGCCTCTCTCTGATCCTTGGCCCTGGTGTTTATGTACTGGTCTGATCTTATCTACTAGGGGGATACTTGATGTAACTCCTGGGGTGGATCTGACTTTTGTGGATAGGCACACTGAGTCCAAAGAAGAGAGGCGTCCTTAGCTTCAGCAGAGGTCCTATTGGGCATTGCATGGCTTCTCACCTTAGCTTAGTTGTTAGAGATGTATTGATGAAATCCGATGTAGTAGCTTTCATTCTGATGAGAAGATACTTCGTAGTATTTGGCTTGTCATCATTCCTTTATAAGAATTTTTTTGATGATGTAATAAAATCTACCGACTCCTTTGCCTTTCATTTATTTATTACCCAAACTTGTCGCCATGGCCTTCTATCACATCTGACTTGGCTTCCACTCCTTTAATTCATTCCTCGCCTTAGTCGTGGCCTTAGATCATGGGAATTTGAAATGACTTCTGAGGTAGCTATCGTCTTTGAGTGCGGGATATAAGTACCTTTTTAGATGATCTTCCCTCCATCATTTTGAGGGACCACAGTAATCGCCTTATTGCTAGGATATCATTCCCGCTAGTGGAGGCCATGGCGGACCTTTGTTTTTCTTCAAGTGGTAAGAGTCTTGATACCTCCGATGGCTTTTCATTGAGGGGCCATATAAGTCAACGACCGCCATATTGACTTGTATGTGTTGGTTTTGTCCAACACCATATTTTGCCCTGGTTGAGTTCCTTTGAGGGTGTTGTACTTCTTTTGGGACTTTGTCCCATTGAGCCTGTTCTTAGGTTGTTTGGCCTCGAAAATTTTTGTGTCTTTGAGACACGAAGCTCCAATCCAGCTAGACTCTTAGGGCTTTATCCCATTTTTGCTTGGCTCCGCCTCACTGCTTTCCACTCCTTCGACCTTTTATTGCTCGGTCATCTTCTTAGTCTATTATCTTGGTAGACATGCTCTATCGAGGAGACGCCGAATCAATATTGTAGTCTTGGTGAACCGCAGCGACTGCCTTTGCAACAAATGAGTTTGCGACTGATTATCTCAAACTTCTTTCTTAAGGTGTTGACTTATAGATTATGGATCCGTCTTGTCTGATCCTGTCAGGTCCATGGCAGAGGTTAGCTCCATGCGTTCTCTTCTAAGTTCCAAGGCTCTCTTTCTCTTTGGGCATGACATCCAGATTTATGGGGCTTTTGGCCTTGGATGACTGAAGCACTTTAAGTTGTTGGTTCTGGCCGCGTTGCTGGGGCCTAGATATCCATAGCTTTGGTAGATCCAAGATCTTTCGTCATTGGATCTGCATTCAAAGAAAACATGGGGTACATGATCCTGGTGGATTATGGTCTCTAGGGCATTATATTTACAAATTTAAATTTGATATCTAAGCCCGGGGGCACATGGCCTTAGAGAGCCAAGGATCCGTGGTGGTCATAACCAAGAGTAACTGTGGGGCATCAAGCCCTTGGTGAACCATGGGTTCAAATATGTCAGACTATGAAAGTTTGGTTTCTGTGAGATAAACTTCTGCCAATTTTACGTTTTATGAGTCGCGAATTCATAAGCGTTTTACTTGGCAAGCCTTAATCTCGATTGGGACCTATGTTTTAATACATAGATCAGTGGTTACACCTGCCTCTGGGCACACCTGCCTATTTGAACATTTAGTCCCTGGGCCGAAGCCTTATTGACACTTTGTGCCAGAGTTTTTGCTAGCTTTATTGTGACCGACCGGTTTTAAGTTTTTTATGAGCCACGTACTAGGATTAACAGGGGTGCACATATCCATTAGTTTTGCTAACTCATAATTTTAATGCATTGCATTTACCACCATTAGGAGCCCGTCCGCATTGCGCCATGGCCTTTCAACCATGATTTTTAGGATCCCGTCCTCATTAGATGGACCATAGTAAGGAGCATGTCCGCATTCCGCCATGGCCTTTCAACTATGGTTTTCAGGATCCCGCCCGCATTATATGAATTTTTATGGCACAAAGCCTTAGTCGATTCCTAAGGAGTTTTTCAAAGATAGTGTATATCTTTTTTCTCCAAAGGAAATCGCTTTTTCTTTTCTTTCAAGAATGTATTTCAAGATCCGCAATTTCTTTCGTCAAAGAATAACGGGAGCTTTTATTACATAATTGAATTATAAGAAAAATGATGGCCATCTCATGGCTGAGAAGAAGTGTCAAGGCTTACGCCAAGGCTTTCTTGCCTAGAAGTGGTATTTTTGAGGTGGAGGGTGTTCCAGCTGTTTGATTGCTCCCTCCCATGCATGTCTTGCAGTTTGTAAGCTCCAGTATTTCGTACCCCTGTGCTCTCGTCAGGCTCGTCTCTTGCCTGTGGCTTTACCCCTCTGACTGGTATGCAGCATTATTTTTCGAGGGCTGCCTTCTTCGTACAATGGCTCGGCAGAGATCTCCATGGTTGTGGCCATTGAGCGGGGCTTTGGAGCGATTGCTTTAAGGGTCATGTGGTAGCATGAGCGGGACCATTCCTGATCTCCTCTGATCTCTTTTATTCCCCAAGGCGTTGCGAATTTCAAGGACTGATGTAGAGTTGATGGAATGACCTTCATATCATGTATCGAGGGCCTCCTCATTATTGCGTTGTACACCGAGGAGTAATCCATAATGAGGAACTTGGTCCTTTGGTTGATACCTCTAGTGTAGACCGGTATAGTCTGTTTCACTTCGCCACTGAATCCGACTAGAGAAGTGGACTTTCTGGTGATCTCTTCTTCGTCTAGTCCCAAGCTTTCGAAGGCGTTGGTGAATATTATATTAGTTGAACTGCCATTGTCGATGAGGATGCGTCTCATGAGGCAGTTTGAGATTTTTAACGATATCACTAGGGCATCATGGTGCGGAGTCATCACTTCTCCTTTGGTATTGGTGGTGAAGCTTATTACGCCAGGACCGCCTTCATGTTCTTTGCTAACCACCATGACATCTACTCCATGGTGGACCTTGGCAGTGTGAGTTCTTCTCTTGGCAGCAGAAATTGTCACCTCACTTACTTCTGATCCTCTAGTGTTGAAGTTGACGTCATAACCTTGCCTTGGTGAATCAGGTCTTGGCCCCATGGGAACGTCGTTCTTGGTCTGTTCATGAATGAGCGCCCTTGCTCTGTCTGAGAGAAACTCTCGTAGGTATCCCTTTTTGAGCAACTCATACCTCGAACCTTAGCTGGAAGCAATCCTCCGTTCGGTGATTGTGGTCGTGGTGAAAATCGCACCGCTTAGATGTGTCTCTCTTGTGTTGGGGGGCCCGCATCTTTACCTACCACTTGACTTTTCCAAATCAAACGTCCCAGCTTGGTCACTATTTTGGCCGGAGATATCACCATGCTGGACATGTTGGGCCAGGTCATGGGCACGTATTTCTCGTGCTCCATTTTTGCTAAGGGTTTTGGCCATCCTCTGGAGTCACCCTTGGCAGAGTTTTCAGGTATAGACTTAGCGTTAGATTTATCATCCCTGGTTGTCTTGGAGTGACCATGCACTTTGGGATGGTTTCTGTGCGCCAGCTGGGCCCGATAGGCTGGATCCTCCTCCCATTTAATTTGAGCCCAGACTTTAGAGAGTACATCTTCCATAGTGTGGCAGAGGTATTTGGTGAGGTCTTTATACAAGTCACCATCGTTTAACAATTCTTGCCTAAAGGCTGAGATGGCTCTGGAGGCGACGCAGTTAGGAACTGACACCTTATCCCTGTTAAACCGGTGGAGATACTCCCTTAAGCTCTCGTCTGGGTGTTGCTTGATTCAATAGAGATCGTCAGAGTCACGTCTCAAAATTCTGCTGCTAGCGGACTGCTCGACGAAGCGGTTCGTTAGCATGGTGAAGTAGTTGATGGAGCCGTTGGCTAGGTTGGAGTACCACAACACCACTGGACCTGTGAGGGTTGCTCCAAATTCTTTACACATACAGACTTCCAAGTGCTCATTGCCGGTGGGGGTGGTGAGCATGCATTGGCGATACTGCGAGATGTGAGTGTCTAGTTCAGTGGTCCCGTCATATAGAGTCATGACCGACCAAGTGAATCTTTTAGGGACTGCGCTAAAGGCTATAGCGTCAATAAAGGGCGTATCCGCATAGGAGTTAGGAGTGCTCCTGATAATTGGTGGAGCTAGGGCCGGGGCACATGGCTTCTAGCCTCCCTGTTAGCATGACTTCTACACCAAGGGCCTCGTTAGTGTTTCCCTCGTAGGGTTTGCTAGGGCCGCTATGATGGTGAGAGCCAGGGTTTCGGGTTAGCCCTGAGCTTGGAGTCTGATGCGTCCGAGCCTCCTTAAAGACCTTCGATGGCATTTCGCCAAGTGTCTGCATCGACGTGACTTTCCTTTTGAACCTAGGACACCTTTCGTCGTCTTCGTCGTCACCGTCGGGTGTATCAACATTTGTCTCCGTCATCAAAGCTTTGAGAACCGCATTCTCGTCTTCCAGCTCCTTTAGGCGAGCTTCGTTCTCTCTCAGCTTTGCCGCGATCTTCTTGTACTCTTGAAGTTTCACCGCGATCGCCGCGTCGTCGGCTCTCTCGGGTGTTTCCTCCTCGGGTTGAATTGCAATTGCTTCCTCAGACATGGGTTCGAAGGTTTTGCTGTTCTCTGGTTCGGACGAATTGTTAGATTCGCTCATCTTTGTTTCTTTGTTCTTGTTGAAATCTCCCCCTCCTTCTAGCGCCAAATTGTTTGGGGATTTTTAGAGGTTCTTCGATAGAGAAGACTAAGAACAAAGTTGTCGATGGTTTTAGAGTTTTGAAAAAGAGATGAGCGAAAGAGATAAAAAAGTAATGTAAAACGATTCTTCTTTATTATTGAGTAAGAGAGATCGATTACAAGTGTATGTGTTTGTCAAAGTTTCGGATCCTTGAGTTAGGGTTCTTCCCTTTGTATTTATAGCCTTCGAAAGAGTATTTCCATACATTTTATGGATAACTTCTATATTCGAGTCTATCTTACAATGAGGAATATTTTCCTAGATTCATTAAGACATATTATTATCTCTTAATATTTAGACCGGCTAAAGGGATATCCGCCCTATCTCGGCTATGACCTCGGCTCGGCAGTGGTGTTCTTGGCTATGGCCTTGATTTGCACCTATAACTAGAGAGTTTATTTATGTCTCCTTGGTCTAAGCTATGACCGGACTCTATGAGATTAAAATTACCCCAACAATTATCGTTATACTTAATTTTTATTTGTATATATCACATACTATTTCATATAATAAATTCGAGAATTTTGTACATTTCGGTAAGTGTAATTAAAGTAGGCCCAAATGACAAGTGTCGTGTTAAGACAAACCAACCAAAACTTTTTTTTTTTATTGCATTGCAAGTGTGGAAGAAAATTTAATTTTCATTTAGCTTAACGACATATCTGCTTACATCAATAACAATACACATACGATACGTACTCTAGTCACCAAAGAATAATGCTTTGCATGATTGAGATTTTTTTTCTAAGCTATATAGTGTAAAGATGTAATATCAAAGTTATGGTGATGACAAAAAAATTAATAACAAATTCATGGTGATTTAGTGGACATCGGTTTGCTGGTTGCAGCCAAAGAGAGATTTTCTTTGGTATATTTCCTTTTATACTTATATTTCCTTTTAGTTTAGCTTTAATTTTTGGTATATATAATTTAGAGTTCATGATTTAAAATTTATGGAAGGAGATTTTGAAAGCTTGTAAAAGTTAAAAAAAAAATTACATCTAAATATCTTATCAAATTTCCAATAGTTTCAACAAATTTATGTTATATATTTACAACTATGAATATGTCATGAAAGTTAACAAAGTAATCGGAGTTCCGTCATGATCCCAAACATGGTTTTGCAACCCGTTTTGTTGAAAAGATATTTTTTTTGGATATCAACTATAACAATTTATTCGAACATCAACGAATGAGGTAAAACGTCCATATAAATCTTCTTTAACCAAAACATCGACCATTATATTCTCTACTTCAGGAAGAAATTCAAAAGAAATCATATAAAACGGACTAGCTATCTCAAGAATATAATCTAGTATGACATAAAAATCAATATGAGTGTCACCCTTCTCGAAGAGATTGACTAATACTAAACAATCATAATGTACTTAAAGAGAAAAAACCCTTCGAAACCTGGTGGATTGCAATGCCGAAAGCAGAGCAAGAGCCTCAATCATCAACGTCGTCCTGACGTTTGCTCGAAAGTCCGAAAAATCTCTTAATAACAGGTTCCTGGTATAACGAAAATACCAACCAAAGCCACACTCCAACGTTGATAAGTTCCATACAACATCGACAAAGAATCGAGTAATTGCGGTGTTCATCATTGTTGAAGGTGTTACGCATATCGTCACGCTATGTTTTGGTTTGAGTTCTGAGCCGATTGCCATGCATTTTCCTCATATATCGTGTTGTGTATTCTATTATCTTGCGTAATGTGTTGATTCGAGAATATACGATTGTTTTTAGTAGTCCACACATACAAACATATCCACACATAGAAGCCAGTTACACCAGTTGGCGAAAGAGCTAGAGTATTGGATGTTAGGTTAAAGAACTCCGATAAGGACGACATATGTTCGAAAGATTTAAAAGTAATGGGAGCTAGTTCCCACATCTTTTGTGCAAAGGAAAAAGCTAGCAACACATGATCTACGGTTTCTGGTTCATAACATCGTATGCATACTGCCTCGTAGATTCCACATAATTTTAATTGAGTGGCACCAACGACGCATCCTTCATTGCCTTCTATATGAAACTCTTAAATTTTGGCATTGTTCGCAGCTTCCAAATCTTTTTTTCTAATCAAAATCAAACAAATAATGAATATCTACGGTTTTACTCCCCAACTCCATCATATACCTCGACTTAGACGTATATTTCCATTTTTCACAGGCAACCGAGCGAGAATGTTTTCGCAGTTCGAGGAACCTAACAGCAGTAGCCGTACATACTCAATCTAAGCAGGACTATACTCCTAACCCCCTTGCTAGTTCCACTGTATTGTGTCTTAATTTATAAGGTTTGAGACACATAAACTAAACGCTATCGGCATGCATGGTCTCATTTGTTTCACAAGCCTATTGGTAGATAACCATGCATCCTCCCATACGTGAATCTGTGATCCATCACCAATCAACCATCCAACACCCTTCGCTAGTAGCACATGGCCTCTACAATTCCTTGCTAGTCGTGGGATATATTTGAAGAAATCTTTCATTCCATGAAGAAGAATCATGGTCATATTTTCCCGGTAGAACTTGTAAAACTAAGGTCATGGTGCCTTGATGATACGTTAACTAAGCTTGGTAAAAAGTGAAATATTGTGGGCCTCAACATCTCCGAAGCCTATACCACAATCACATTTTGGTCTCGTTGTCTTATCCCAAGCGATCCAACTTGTTTTAAATTTGTTAGACTCTTCGTCCAACCAAAACCGTGTAAGAACCGATTGGATCCTTCGACATAACACAAAAGGTAACTTAAAGCAAGACATGACATAAGTTGGAATTGATGAGAGCACATACTTAAACATGATCTCGTTTCCAGCATGAGTTTGAACAAGTTAGAGATCGTTGGCGTATCTATCAACTATAAAAGTGAAAATATTTTTTTCTTTCGACCGAAATTCTTTGGCAACAAAAGATAAATTCTGATTATCTCTCTCTGCGCGTTAAATATTTGCTTAGGCAATAGACGTCTAGTAGCTAGTGTCTTGGGAGAAAGTAATAGAAGACTTTGTTACATTTATCGACTGCCCTAATGCTCTCTTGTATGAATGAATATGTGACTACAGAGCATGAAAAGTGGAAGCGTCATACTTGTAGAAGAACATAGTATCAACGGCGAAGAGAAAATGACTGACCGGCTATTATGTGACACCTTGACCCCTGGAATATGATCTGCATTTTTCTCTTTTCAACAAAGCCCTCAAATAACTTCGGTTCATAAAACAAAAATATATGGGGAGAATATATCTTCTTGATTTAGACCTCTCCAAGGGAGGACATAAACTTAAGGTGCATCATTTGTGAGAAAATAATACGACATAATTGTAGCACACACCATGATCCACCTTCAAATACTATGGAATATATACATACTACTACCGCTCGGAGAAAAATCTCACTCGATTCGATCATAACCTTTATTCATATCGGTCTTTACTATCATAGCACCTTGTTTCGTGGCCTTCGAGAGTCTCAAATAATGCGACACCTCATGCATAATAATGGCGATTTCGGATTTGGGTTTGCATGGAACAAACGTCAATTGATTTACTGATGTTAGTCTAGATAGCCTTGAATGCTTCTTGTTAGTGAGAACCTTGGTGATGATCTTGTAGAACACATTACAAATCATAATCGACCTATAATCGAAGAACTTTTTGGCTCTTTGGATCTTAGGAATCAATCTTACATGAATCACATTTAACTTGCATGGGAAGCTTGAAGGAAAAACGCAGAGAGACTGTTGGATTTTGAAGAAGAACAAGCAAGATCTGATTTGATTTAGGCTTGTCTTTGAAAAGAAAAAGAAAAGAACTTTAAAAACATATTTTGATTCTATGAACACAAACATAGAAATGACTTAGAGAAGCATAAAAACATATCATTTTAGCTCTCTAAGCCATTAGTAAATCAAGGTCTACAATGATCTACATTGTGCCTTCTTAGATCGAATTCAAAGAGATAAAAGAGAACTTTTGTGTTTTCTCAAAATTTGTATATCTCTTCTTGAAGAATTGTTAAATCTGAATTACAATGGTGGTGTCTTTATATAGACTTATTGATGAAAGAGATAAGAATACAAGCTATGGTACTTCAAAATATCACACAATTAAAATTTAAAATTGTCTGAGTTGGAAACAGCTTATTTCCAACGGATATATAGACAGACTATTTTACAACAGATAGATAGTCAGATTATTTTCCAATGGATAGATAGTCATACTATTTCTGAGTAGTTTCAGAACCTCCTTAGCTTCTTTAATCTTTAAAATAGCTCATCCCAAGTTAAGAGAGATCATGAATGATTTTCTTGATTTTAAAGATCCTTAAGGATGTTGATGAGCTGCTCCATTCACTTGAGGTCTTGATTAGAGCATCATTTTCTCAATTTACTCTCTAATGATCTAATTGAAGCGTCCTTAGATTAGATATTAACAACCACAATTCATTTTCTCATGTTATCATCCAACACTAGCTTGATGTCTAGCTTCTTTGACCATTCATCCAACACTAGCTTCTTTAACTATTCATGCCTTTACTTCTTCTTATTAGGCTTCTAAGAGCTTCTTTGACCCTTCTTGATGTCTTTCCCTTCATCATCTTTAGTCCTTTGTGTGCAATACCAAAGCACATTTATTGAGAAGTCTCGGCCTTGTCTTCTTGACTATGACCTCTCCTTCTACTAATTACTTCCTCCATAATACTCGCCCGCAAGCTTGGGCTTTGAGACTTTTAGGAACCAAAGGCCAAGCTTGGAGACCGCAAGAACTACCTCATTAAAAACCTCCATAAAGAAAACCTCTCGGGACAAAACTTTATGGAGGGAAAAAGAGTATAGTCTTACGATTCCTTGATGTAGCATTGACCATGGTTTGTGACTTCATTCAAAATCGGCTTCAATATCATCACATAATCGACCTTGTCTTCATGGATTTGATTCACGGCTCAACTCCCTAAAGCAAGCTTCATTTCCTTTGTGCTTGATCTAATCCTCACGGTTCCATTCCTATAGCCGGTTCCACTAATGCTCCTTTGAGAATTTCCATGGATCACTCCTTTCCTTTAGACCTTCAATCAAAGATCAAAGAGAATTTGAAGTGAATGCCACAGATTATAAGCAACACTAAATGAAACTTGAGTGACTAATTGAGACAATAATAAAGCAATTCAAATAATCATTAAGCAATCAAGACAATGGACTTAAAAAATGGGTAGAGTTTAGAAGTAGCCTTTTATGAATCTTGAGTTGCGGATTGATTTGATCCTTTGGATGCTCCCCCGAACTATTTGATTTGATCATCTGGTTAAAACCACTTCTTGAATTTTAGAATCCTTGTGCAAAACCATTCATGTCTTCACTTATACACATCCAATCTTTGCTCCTTGAAACCGTCTCTTTGAAATCGAATTCCTCTTGGAACCGTTTCTTTGAAACCAAAATTTTTCTTGGAGCTTTGAAACCTTGTGTATAGCTTCCCATGAAACACTTAAGCACATCCAAACTAAGATTCTACAACCGCTTTTAAAACCCGGAGGCTATCACTTCAACATCAACGTCTTGAGTTGATTCATCATACACCAGAAGCTTGCATCTTTACACCAATATCTTTTTGAATTAATTATGGGCTTTTCTAGTAGTCTTGCTCCACTTATCTCAGCCATTGGTTCAAACTCCAAGCATGATGTTGTTGTGTCTTCATTCGAACTCAACATAGTAGCCTCTTATTAAAAAAACTTTGAAACCTCCTTGTTAGTAGCTTTATGAATCAGCCTTATTATCTTCAAAGAACCACACCAAAGACTATAACCAATTATCCATCTTAACTTCGTCTTGAAGAAGCTTCAAAACTGATTTTACTCTTTGATGTATATTGAATCCGAAATCCAAACTTCCATCACCATTTCTTCATGAAAATAGTTTCAAGACTTAAACTTCTAAGATTTCAATGCTTGATGATTCTTTGAGTAATATTCTGGCCAGATCTACACGCCACTTTAGAAGAGTTTTTCTTCTTCTTCTTGGACTCATATGTTGGTTATTTTGCTTTCTCCTTCAAGAAAAACAAGTAAAACATCACACCATATTCAAAGGAGCTTCCTTTTTGTGAGTTTTTCTTTCTTTAAGACTTGAACTCGGATGGTGCTGCAAATCACAAAAATCAGACATAATTAGTAGAAGAATATGGAGAATGAATATAGAGAGAATGATAGTATAAAGAAGGGAGAGAATGAGAGTATGGATCATCTGATTTAAACAGATGAATTAAGGAGCGAGAGGAAACAGTTTTCGGTTCTATTTTCTTCTTGGAGCTGCGAAGAACTAGACCAAGTTTTTTCTTGGTTTTTCCCTTGATTTTGCGGAAGACTTGAGCTTGATTCCATCCTAGAACCTTATGCTCTGATACCATGTTGGATTTTGAAGAAGAACAAGCAAGATCTGATTTGATTTAGGCTTGCCTTTGAAAAGAAAAAGAGAAGAACGTTAAAAGCACATTTTGATTCTATGAACAAAAACATAAAACTGGCTTAGAGAAACATAAAAACAGAGCATTTTAGCTCTTTAAGCCATTAGTAAATCAAGGTCCACAATGATCTACATTGTGCCTTCTTAGATCAAATTTGATATGATCCTAGATGAGAGGATCTCGTCCCTTGATGCACTTCATGAGTTGTGATGATGATGATCAGAAAATTATGGCTTAAAAATGGCTGATTGAATGAATCGAGTGAAACTTCTTGAAGTTACACACTTGAATAAGAGTGTAAGGATTGATTGTTAGAAACTTCTAAGAGGTATGGAATCACTCTCAGACTTTCAGAATTGTGCTTGTAATGCAAGGACAGAAT
>OVAN01012707.1:0-13475 GCA_900406275.1 Anastatica hierochuntica | reverse complement strand
AACCAGAGTAGTTGGATAAGCATACTCAAGACTGCCCTGGATAGTGTATAAAAGTTGTTGTAAAGCTTTCTTGAATCTTGCAGCCTTGGAACGAGTCAGTGGACCAAGAGGCACATTTAAGTCTTTGTCTTCTTCTTCCTCAACTTCCAGCTACTCCTTTTCTCCTTCTTTAACTCCATTAAGCTCTGGTTCAAGCTGCTGCTCCATCTCCTTAACTTCTTTAGTTCCTTTGCTGGTCATGATCATATCAATTCTCTAATTGTGAATGATCTGACGTCCTGTGGTGGGTTGACACGGGTTGTAGCTGGTTCAGGTATTACAGTTCAAGAGGTGGATGACTTCTTTTACTCCGACGATTTGGAGAATGTAGCTCGTCAGACCCAAAGGGTAGGTTGTTGTTGACTGCTTGCGTTTGATTCTCATATTTTACTGACCCTTTACTTTATGCTTTGCAACGGTCTTTGTTCTTTTCGCACCTGGCGTATCTTTATGACCGCCATCTCAAGAAATTGATGAGGTCTAAGGGTAGGTTGCTTGATAAGCTCGATCGGGCTTGGTTGGAGACTAAACGGGCTCTAGAAGGTAGGCATGCGGAACAGACTCGCGAGCTGTCGGAGCTGCAGAAGGAGATGGCGGAGTTGAAGGAGAAGTTTCAGAAAGCGGAGACTGACGCTGCGCAGGCCAACGAAGACATTGTCGCTCTCGGCCGTTAATACGAGGAGCTTGTTGCTAAACGGGCTGAGGGAGCTAGACAGGCGGAGTTGCAGATCTCCAATCTTCGTGCTACTTATGTGCAGAGACTCGAGATTGATCGACGTCGCCACCAGCGATCTAGGGAGGATGCCCAGAACCGTCTCTAGAAATGCAAGCAGTACGTAGCGAACCAACTTCGAATCAAAGACCACTTCTTGTCAGCTAACCAGTTCACAGGGAACCTCAGGTGTCTGGCTTCGTTGGAGAAGAAAGAGAAGGTTTTCGTGCCTCCCCGTTTTGTTGAAGGTATACAGGTTAAGTTGAAGGCTGCTAATGAGTGGCTAATGACTCAAGATGTGACGGAGTTGAGTGATGCGGACTTCATGCTAGCTGAATCGGTCTCAGATGTCGAGGCCCATGATCAATTTTCGGTTGTTCGCCCCTTCGGGGTTGATAAATACGGGTCTGCTCTCGGCCAATCTAGCGGTGGAGCTGTGGCTGATGGGCAAGAGGCTGGCAAAGAATGATCGGGCTGGTACTATCTCTTCCTCTTTTTTACTTTTATGTTTTTTCGAACTATTGCAGAATCCTTGTATTTTGGTCGAGCTTTGGGCTCTTTTTCTCTTTTCGCGTATTGTTAAGACTGGTAGCCCGTAGGGCATGTACTCGTACTTTTATTTTAAATGTGTGTCTTTCTTCTTTCCTCCATTTTTTTGTTGTTATGTCATCTTTAGCTTTTAACGATAGATTTCCGCGAGTACACGAGTCTTCATCGGCTGGAGTTCGTTTCTTTCTTTCTTTTGTTTATGTCTTGCTTGTTTAATCAGCATGACATAGCGGGGAGGACCGGCTTAAAATGTGGATTCGATTGGGCCACTACAAGGAGCTTGGCGGTTGTTCCTCGCAAGAGTTTGTGGGTGATCAGGCCATTGCATTCACGGGAATGTGGGTTGCGGTATGGACCGGCTTAGATTGTTGAATAAGATTGGGCCATGATAGCTCTCTGTGACAAGCTTTAAGTATTGTTTTCAGAGGTTTCAAGTGTGCTCTTTTGCGAAAAGCAAAGAAAAATTTTTAAGAAAAGCAGTTGCACCCCGTGAGGGGTTGCCTACGTACCTCGTTAGGGATCAAGTCAATCGTAGTTCAATAGTACAAAGGATAGTAGTAGTCGGGGTAGTGTTACCGTGGGTTTTATCTGTTTTCAATGAAAGAAACGCTTCAATTGTGTTGCATTCCAGGATCGGGGTACAGCCTCGCCATTCATCTGCATGAGTTCGAAGATGCCGGGCGAACTACTTTTGAGATTAGGTAAGGGCCTTGCCAATTGGCTTTGAGCTTCGTCCTTGGGCGTTCTTCTGTGTTCTCGAACGTCTTTCTTAGCACGAAATTCCCTTCTTCGAAATGGAATCCCCGGACTCGCTTGTTGTAGTAGCGGGCTGCCTGACTTTGATAGTTCTGGATTCGTACGAGGGCTTGTTCCCACTGTTCCTCAGCAAAATCTAGGTGACTTTCCATCATTTTTTTGTTCTCATTGGGCTGTTGTGTAAGCAGTATCCTGCGTATTCTAGGGACGTTGACTTCTGTCGGTGACATAGCTTCTATTCCGTGGGAAAGAGAAAAAGGCGTGCGGCCAGTTGCACTGCGGGGGCTTGTTCGATGGGAACAGAGGACTCCTTCCAGCTCGTCGGCCCATAGGCCTTTTTGTCTTCGAGCCGCTTTTTTAGCCAGTCAAGAATGCGCTTGTTAGTTGCCTCGTCTTGTCCGTTTCCTTGCGGGTAGCGTGATGTAGATTTATTTAGGCGTATGTTCCATCGGGTGCAAAATCCTTCAAATTTGGAAGACATGAATTGAGTTCCGTTGTCTATGACGATCTCATACAGGAGTCTGTGCCTGCAGATAACGTATTTCCATACGAAGTTTAGAACGTCTGCGGCTTGTATCTTGGCATAAGCTTTTGCTTCGACCCACTTGGTGAAGTAGTCTGTGACAATCATCAAGAACCTCTTCTATTTAGACCGGGATAGTGGAGCTACGATATCCATGGCCCACCGCATGAATGGGTATGGAGCTGCGGCTGAAGAAAGTGCTTGTGCTGGAGTGTGGATTGTAGGGTCGTGCCTTTGACATTTTTCGCACTTTTGGGCAAACTCTTCACAATCTTTGAGCAACGTCGGCCAGTAAAACCCTGCATTTTTTATCTGTAGTGCTAGGCGGCATCCTCAAGAGTGGGTACCGCCGGCGCCTTCGTGTACTTCACGCATCACTCGGGTTGCTTCTTCTCCTGTTATGCACTATAGGAGTACTCCGGTTGCGTTCCAGCAAAACAATTTGTCATCCAGTATGGTGTAGCGGGTTGATCTCTTCTTCAATCGGTGGGCTGCCCATTTTTCACCTGGGGCCTCACCGTCAGCGATGTACACTTTGACGTATGTGCGCCGGTCGAAATCTCCTATCAAGGTGTCAGCGTCTAGTGGACTGTCGATCTGTTGGCTATCGGGATCCAGGGGGTCATTGCCTTCTCGATCAATGAGGTATATTACTGCGTGCACTCCTTTGGGGAGCTCGATACAAGGATGCTCGATACACTCTACGAGTATGAATCTTTGTCATGTTGGGTCGGACGTGGAAGCGAGGGCTGCGAGGGCGTCGGCTGACGTGTTTTCGCTTCTTGGTATTTTTTTAAGGATGAAAGATTCAAACTTTTGTGCAAGCTTCTTGGCCACGCCAAGGTAAGCATCCATTCTTTCGTTTTTTGCTTCAAAGTCTCTGTTGAATTGGTTTACCACGAGTTGGCTGTCGCAGTACGCATTCAGATGTTTGGCCCCGAGCTCGATCGCCAGCTTCATTCCTGCGATAAGGGGTTCGTACTCTGCCTCGTTGTTGGAGGCCTAGAATGCGAGGCGAAAGGACTGCTCCAGCACTTCGCATGTCGATGATTCTAGTTTGATTCCAACTCCAGAGCCGTGCTGGCTTGACAATCCATCAGTGATTCTCGTTTGATATCCAAGGTTTGACTTCAGCTTTCTCTTCAGAAAACTCGGGAGGGAGCTCGATCAGGAAGTCCGCCAGCACTTGTGACTTAGCACAGGTGCACATTCGGTATTCAATGTCGTACTCACTGAGTTCGATGACCCACTTTGCTATCCTTCCTGATTGGGTCGGACTGTGAAGATTCGTTCATAGCGGTTGATAAGTGAGCACGACGATCGAATGAGACTGAAAATATGGGCGCAATTTCCGAGCTGATGTAACCACGGCCAATGCGAGCTTTTCCAATGTCGGGTACCTCGACTTTGCACTGTTGAGTGCCTTGCTTATGTAGAAAATTGGCTTATGGTTCCCCTCTGTCTTCGCGAACCAGCACGGCGCTGACGGCTACTGATGATATGGCAATGTACAAGTAAAGTGTCTCCTGGTTTACGGGCTTGGATAAGATCGGGGGCGTCGATAGGTAAGTTTTGAGCTCCTCGAATGCTTTCTCGCATCTTTCCTCCCACTCAAAGCGTGTGTTCCCTCGGAGCAGCTGGTAGAATGGAAGACATCTTTCCGTGGATCTGGATATGAAACGGTTCAGAGCTGTTATCCTTCCGTTAGGCACTGTACTTCTCTTGTGTTTCGTGGGGAGACTAGCTCAGAGATCGCCTTGATTTGCTTCGGGTTTGCTTCTATTCCCCTCTGAGTGATGATGTAGTCCAGGAACTCTCCGCAAGTGACTACGAAAGTGCATTTTGTCGAGTTCAGTTTCATTCTATACTGATTCAGCGTCGCACACCACGTGCGCATGTGATCGACGTGGTTCTTTGCGATGGCGGATTTCACTAACGTATCGTCGATGTATACTTCCATCGTCTTCTCGATCTGGTCCGTGAATATCTTGTTAACGAGTGTTTGGTATGTAGCCCCAGCGTTTTTCAGCCCGAACGGCATTACCCGGTAGCAGTATATCCCACGACCTGTAATGAACGATGTCTTCTCACGGTCGTCTGAGTGCATCATGATTTGGTTGTAGCCCGAGAAGGCGTCCATGAATGATAGTAGCTCGTTTCCTGTTGTTGCCTCTACTATGCGGTCGATGTGGGGCAGAGGAAAATTGTCCTTTGGGAAAGCTTTGTTAAGATCTGTGAAATCAACGTAGACTCTCCACTTTCTGCTCTTCTTTTTCACAACGACCGGGTTGGCGAGCCAGTCCGAGTAGCGGACTTCTTCGATTGACCCTTTTTTGGCTAGCCGTTCCACCTCTTTGTTGACGGTCTGAGCGCGCTCGGGGCCGAGTTTGCGTCGGTTCTGCTTGATAGACTTGTACATCAGGTCGACGTTTAGTTCATGGCAAGCGATCTTCATGTCTATTCTGGGCATATTTGTCGTACTCCACGCAAAGGTAGAAGTGTTCTCCTTGAGGAAGTTTACTAGCTTGTCGTGGATGGAATCTTCGAGCTACCCCCGATCCCGACACATCGGGTTATATCCCGTTTAACGATGTTGACCTGCAAGATTCTCTCCATTCTTGGGGGCTCTTCCGTGGCAGTCTAGTCTGGTGATGTAGTCCGCTGTTGGTTTTTCGAGATTGCGAAGGTCCTCCTTATTTTGAGCTCCGCTATGAAGCATTCTCTGGCTATTCCTTGATCTCCTCATATAGTTCGGACTCCATTTGGAGTTGGAAAATTCAAACATTGATGGTAAGTCGAAGGCACGACCTCCATTGAGTAGATCCACGGCATACCCATGATTACGTTGTAGATGGTGGGTGTATCGATTATGGTAAACTTGACGACTTTGGTGATCCCGCCGATATGAACAGGCAGCTTGATATGGACATAGTTGTATCCCCGTTGAAAGCGGTCAACGGTTTTGGGGAAGCTTTGATGGAGTGATCCCGGAGATCCATGCGGCCTAACGTGCTTTTGAATATGAGGTCGATAGAGCTCCTAGTGTTTACCATTACTTTCGCAACCTCGCAGTCCACCACCAGCAGCTCGATGACCAAAGCATCGTTGTGGGGTGCGTGGACTCTCAGCATGTCTTGGTCAGTGAAGGTGATTGCGGGCTTTGGGTTGGGGAATTCTGCTGAAGACGGGCCAAGCAGCTCGGCCCACTTTACTGTCGAGATGGTACACCGTTTGTGTTTCTTGATGCTCCGCAACAAGTCGTTGCAATCCTTTAGGCCGCCCATGATCATGGCCACTCTTTTCCGTGGGGCTGACGGCGGTTCGTTCGGGTACTCATATTCTCTGTCCCTCTTAAGGGTTTCGTATATCGGCCTTTGCGGTGTTGGAGTTCGTTTGTCAGCTTGTCGATCCTCTCCACGTCTTTCATCGGCTCGTCGTCCATTAGTCCGTCGTTCATCGACGTATCTGTCGTGCGTGCGTCGATCATCCGTACATCTTTCGTCAGTCCATCGTTCGTCGGGACGTCTTTCGTCAGCGTGTCTCTCGTCTGGCCTCTGGTCTCTTTCTCTATTTCCTTGTTGTTTGGAGTTGTTATTGGGGCAATTATACGTAAATTTCTTCTTGTGCTCGTTAGGGGGTGGGAGTACGATTTCGTCGGCGCCATACTTGCTCAACAAGAGGTCTCTTAGGTGCATGCACTTTGTGGTCCCGTGTCCCATCATGTTGTGGAAGCTGCAATACTGGGTGTTGTCGGAATATGTAACTTTTTGCTACTTTCCTCCCACGGGTTGCTGCTGCTGACTTCTTCCATCCCCGACGTGGTAGTTTGTAGCCCGTCACTCCTTGTAGTCTGCATCGTAGTGCTGGTTGGGCTCGTAATACTTTTTATTCTTTTTTTCTTGTCTTTTTTTGATGAAGATTTTGAATACTTTTTTGCAAAAGTTGCTTTCTCTTCTTCCACCTCGATGAAAAGCGTAGCTCGGTGGAATGCGTCTTCCAAGGTCTGTGGCTTGTTTATCTTGAAATCATCACGGAAAGGCAACTTGTACCATAGGGCATTCCGTAGGGCTGGGAGTGCGGCTTCATCAGTTATTGTCACTCTGGACGCTACTTCATTGAATCGGGCTATGATATCCCTGAGGCTTTCCTTCCTTCCCTGAGCCATTTCCCAAAGGTCAGCAGTGGAGTGTCCTTAATGGATTAACATCAAATAGTGCTTTAGGAATGCGGTGGAAAGCAGATGGAAGTTGTCGATAGAGTCCGCTTTCACACGACAGAACTATCTTTGTGCTTGCTCCTTCTAGGCTCTCCGCAAAAAGCTGACAATAGCCCGCATCTTTTTCTTCTAGAGAAAAATGGGCTCGTCCCATGGCTATGCTAAACGTGGTGAGGTGCTGACTGGGGTCTGTTTTGCCTCCGTACTTCGGGATGCGGATCTTCCCGGGGTGTGGGATGTTGTAGCGAGTGATTCTGTGGGTGAAGGGCAAGTTTTGGGCTTCTCGCAAGACCTTGTTTATTTTTGGAGCTGCACTGACAGCCTAGTGTACGCGGGACTTGATGTCTTGTAGACGCTGTTTAACGAGTTCGAGCTCTCGATCTGTGTCCGTAAGTGCCACCGGGAAAAGTGTCAAGGTTGGCGGAGCCTGTTGGTACGGGGCGTGTAATCTGTTGTCCGCGTATTGGCTGGGAGTTAGGTTGGCAGGTGGTTATGTTGTTTGTGTTAAGGCGTTGTTCGCCTGAGTAGTGGTCTCCTGTGGCGGCGTGTTTCCTCCAAAGAGGTTTCTTTGGATTCCAGAGAGGAACCCGTCGACTGAAGTTCTTGGGGTGGTCAAACGGTTGTTTCTGGGTGGGCCTGGATTGTAGAAGGTCGGCGAGTGCGATAGTGCTTCAAACATGGAGTCGGTGGTTTGGGCTAAGGTGTCAATCCTTTGCACAAGGTTCGTTAGAAGGGCCGTCACATCGGGTTGTGGTTGAGGGGTGGCTTCTGGAATGGGAGTTGGGGCTGCCATAGAGCTCCCGACCTCTGTGAGTACGTACTCTGGGTTCTGATTTGCTGTGTTTGATGAGAGTTGCGGGTTCGCAACGACCGGCCTCGTCGAAATTATCGGGATGCTGAGAGAGGGTGCGCTATTGACAGGTTGAATAATGGCCCTTGCCTGAGGGGAAACGGGCTGGGCAGGGAGTGCTGGGTGTCCAATGGCGGACCGGAGCACCCTAGGCTGGTTCGGTTGCAAAACTGGAGCTTCTTCCGACATTATAGGGCTGCTTCTTGCGTGTACGGACTTCCTGAGATGCTCCCCACAGACGGCGCCAAATGAAGAAGGTAGTCCGATGCTCGAACTAAAAGACAAGAACAAGATGACGTGTGATGATTTGATGAGAGTAATGAGAACAGAATAGAATAAGAGAATAAGAAGGCACTGAGTCGGAAGTCCCGTTTATTAAAGTAGCCCAATTATATCGGAAACAAGTACATTTTATCTTTAGATTCTCTTTTAGAGTGAAATTTTTGAGAGCTTTTTGTATGTATGTGTTCGAGAGATTTTCACCGTGGCCTTTCCTTTGCCGAGGTCTTCAATTTATAGAGGGTTTTTCCCTCCAATTTCTTCTCATTCTTAAGAGATGCTCGTGACTTCGGGGTGACAGCCCGCCGCTAGGCGCAGGCTGTCTCGTAACTTGATCTTTCCCAAAATGGTTAATTCGTAGCTGCAGGATGCATTTATGACGAGGTTAGCTCTCTCCACTCCTTTCCTATTTGGTATGAAGTCAACTTTCTTTGTAATTTTTTCTGGATTTCTGATAAGTAGCATGTAGAGTGTTGCCTTGCCACTTCCGTGTTAGCCTTGGTCAACTATGCGTCGTCTCGGGCTCTAGGAAAAGGCTAGTCTGACACATAGCCGCCTATTCAGTCTGATACCAGTCTAGTGTTTTGTTTGTAGTGTTTGTCTGTAACTCGGGCTGGTGGTTATAATGTTGATGTCATCTCCACAACCCGCAGACACTCCTTTCGGGCTGAGGCCTAACCTTCAAGCGGGCCCTTTGGACTTTCTGATAGGCTCTTGGTTTTTGGGTAACTCTTAGAAATGGGTATGGCATTGAGTGGGTGTCAAGCCCACCTCTAACAATAATCATTTGTACCAAATGGAAAGGGATTAAAATTGTTCGTCCGTGTTGCTCTGACTCGTCAAAAATCTCGGTTGTGAGCTTCTCTCTAACCATCTTAATGTTTGCATGTGATAAATGTGTAGTAAACCCACAACCTAATGCATAAAACTCAACAAATTTTATGGCATAAATTCAACAATCACCCACTTTCAAAATTTGGGGATCCCATTATGCTGCCTTTGAATTTTGTATTGCTCGATACTCATCTTCGCCCTCTCTGATGGTGATACTCTTTCTCGAAGTAAATGTGGTAGCATATGAGCTATTGGCTTCACTACAACGACAATCTCATTGTTTTTGCGTCCTTTCAACCCACAGTCAAAAATGTCAATAGAGCGATTTGGGATAGAAATGAGTAGTCATACCTAGTGCAAATTCTTGTCATTCAGAATACCATAAATAACATTGACATATGTTCTCCATTTCTTTTCGTTATAGCAAATACATGTAAATCTTCACTAAAGTATTCAAATGATACGTTAAAAAAATAAGAAAATTTTTTGGCTTTGAAAATTTTTGTAACTTATGGACCACATTTCGGTGAAGTAAACATTTGTAAAATCATTTCTCTCACTTCTGAATGTTTTTTGATTTTTTCATAAATCGCTAGCGCAACAAATTTCATGCCGCTATTATTAGGTTGTTACAAAACATATGTATGATAAATTAAAGCATAACTTACTAAAAAAATATTAATATTGGACAGAGTTAAAAATCATTGACTATGATTACCTCTTCATTTAGCTAGTCTTGAGGAGTTTGAAGCATTACTAAAAACTACGCCATTCTGTTGGGAGCCAAGTGGGTATTCTCTGCATGGTGAAACTTGTTTATCGATAAAAAAGGATCAAATTGTTGCTAAACTAGTAACAAAATAGTCATGGAAAAAAACTTACTCGTCTAAAAATAACCAGTCGTTTATAATCTTAACTTTCTGTTCATCCACTGGTACGAATGGATCATATCCGCAGCCAAAAATCGCTATTGATTGGTTACCTTCTTTTGTGAAACCTACAACATGTTTAATTCCTCAAAATGGTATTAGCAGAGATGGCCCCGGTTTTATCACCCTCTCTTCTCGTGCAATTTTAGTATCATGCTCTACTTCCATAACTTTGAATGTATTACCAAGTTTCATATGTTTAAATTTTTCTGCATGAGAAACAGTGGGTTAAGCTATCTTTACTGGGAAAGATTGTTATGGTTGCTCATTACAAATTTTTTTGCCAGGTATATTGTGTCCATTGTATTCTCCTCATCTGAGTCAACCCTTTTTTGGCACTTGTTGCATTTAAGTTACCATGGAATTCAGTCAAAGACTTTCCTTCATCACTAGAATTTTGAAATTGGTATCTTTGTTAAACATGCGTATAGAAGAACAATAGAATTAAATATTACATATTTAGCCATAAACACATATAGCCTCATTATATATAAAACTTTGAGAAAATGTATATGATTTTAATTACAAAACATTAGGCTACCAAAAAATATGTATTAGCTTGCTAAAAACATACATTAGTCTTATGTTAATTTACCTCATTAGTCTTTGATTTTTCACTTAAAAGCATTATTTCTTTCTCGATAAGTTCAACTCTTAAGCGGATAAACTCAAAGCATTGTAGCTATTTATTCGTAATTTTTAATTGGGCTTGAAGTACTTCATACTTTTTTGTTTGTTTTTCGATCCTTAACTTTAACGCTTCAATAGTCCCAATAGAAAAAAGTAACATTTTGGGTCCACTATTTTACTATTCTTCATACTCATTACATCCATTTTGCTTTTATATTTCAGTGATTCTCTGCATCATTATTGTCTCGTTTATCCTCTTCAATCTTAATCGTCTTTCCACATAATTCTCCCGATATGTTCTCTTTCAATTGTGTATTTTTCGAACCATCTTCGACCCAAGTAACTGCTCCCAAACCTTCTTCTTTGCATATGGCTTAGACAAGAGAATCAATCTTCTTGTCAGCAGCATTATTCTCCCACACGACATATCTCAAATTATTGATTACAATTTTTTTTTGGTCTATAAATCAAAGCAAACCAATATTAATACTTTTTGAAATGAAATGAAATAAGTTTCCATTAATGTTTATAGGTAATATTATACATAACTCATTTTCAACTACAATGGTATGCCAATATTACTTTTTGCCTCTGTACCTTTGAATTCAAAAGAGGAGGACCGTCAACGTTTGATGGACGATCAATCTTTGCTCCGAGAAGGGGAACAACAATGTAAACCATATTTGAAGCGCTTGAATAAACTCGTATATTGTGTATGATTTCGCCCCATAGTTCGTATGTTTCACAGATTCAATCAATTGTTTGAAAGTCATTTACCCCAAAGGTATTTTCAAACTTTGGCAAATCAAAAACCATACGAGTTATGGTAGAGTTCAACCATTTTTTAAGCATAGCCTATGATGACAAAAACTATAGACAAATATGCAAAGCGAGTTTTGTCTTTTGTATACCACGTAGATACATCTTCATACTCCTTTTTCAAATCGTTTTTGCAACAATTCTTCCCTTTTATTTTCAACTTTTTCCATAACTCTTTATGCAACTTTGTTTTTTCAAAAATCTCACTATAATCTGAAAAAAGTGTGAACTTATGATCATCGAAATGTACAACTATCCCTAGCGGTAAATCACGGATGTTGTTCCACATTTCTTCTCCGGGCGCATTTTCTACATCTTCCACGAACTCAGTTTTGCTATGGTAATTGATACATTTTTTGGAATTTGGTTCACAACCAACTGAAAATAAGCGCATAGTAAACCTTAAATCCATGCTTGTTTGAGTCATAACCCTGTAAAACATTCATAAAATAAATGAATCATCAATAGATAATCGATTGATATTTTCTTTTTAGAATTTTACAAGAGTGATGATGACAAAAAATGTATCACAAAAGAGATAGTATTATACTGATTTTGTGAACATCATAAGCTAAGAAGAGAGAATTGACAAGAACTTGGAGTTGTTGAGGAGAGAAGGTGAAAAGCGACGAACGTGAGAAGCAATTTTTTTTTTACGTGGACACTTGTTCTTACTGATTTAGTTAGATAAATTAGATTAATAGTTGAGATAGTCAAATTATATTCACTAAATTTTGACTCGCGCCGCGGGATTATATATATTTTTTTGGAAAATATAATACCTATAGTGTTTTTAATAGTATTATAAATTATATATAACACGTATCTAATATTTTGAAATACTTTTTTAACAAAAAACATATGTTAATATAATACCAATTTCTTTTGTACGATTATGTGTAATACAAAAGTAGAGTTGGATATTCAAATTTTTCGATCGGATTAGTTCAATTTTTGTAGGCCCCGTATAGGTATCGGTCACATATCGATTCAAGTTATTTCAAATTCAAATCAGTTCTAAAAATTTAAATGAAAATCGAAACACCAAATAGTTCGATTTGGTTTTGTATTAACTCAAATCACACAAAAAATCAAAATAAACAATGCAAAAATTCTTACATTTTAACTCAGTTCATGCTATTTTTTTAGCAAAAATAAATATTATGCGATTTGATTTTTTAAAACCGAATGAATCTAAAATATGATTAAAATGCTTTCTAAGTGACTATATGATATTTATTTTATACTATAAGTTTATTGCTATTCAAAACCCCTCAACCAATATGGGACAAATTAACACATCACTTTAAAAACTATTATATTTTAACTCAATTCATCTCATTTTTAGACCAAAAATAAATAAATACTATTCGATTCAATTTTTTAGAACCAAATATATCCGAAATAAGTTTTTTAAATGAACATGTGATGTTTATTTTATATTGTATTTTATGTTTTCAAAATTCTCACCACCGATATGAGACAAAATAATAAACCAATTAAAGACATTTAAAGTTTTATGTATATTAGACGTACGAAATTGAAATTAAAAGAATAACAATTTAATTTTTCTTTGATTGTGAAATCTTTTTTTTGGAAATTATTAGCAAATTTCTTTTTTGCAATCATAGATATTTTGAATTTTTGCAACAATGTATATATTAACAATATAAAAAAGTAATTTTAAAAGATTTTATTTGAAAGTTAATTGATTATTGGCTTAGAAATAAATTAATTGGTAATATTTTTTTATTTGTTTAATTTAGAATTTTATTTAATAAAGAAAATGATGATTGGTTATTTTTCCCTCAAAACTCTCTTTGATTGACACATAGGATTTCTCTTTCTCATTTTCTCTCTCTGTCTCCTCAATTAATATATAAGATTTTAAATTTCTAAATATAATAAATATAATTTTAATCTAAAATTTCTAATAAGGTTAGTTTTAGAATTTTATAAGTATGATATGATAAGTAGGTTATTTGGATAATAAAATATTAAAATATGTTATCTTTGCTATTTTTTTTTTTTTAAAGTAGGTTATTCGAGATAATTTTTAGAAAATTAATTTAATATTTAATAACTTAAAATCGAAAAATAGCAAAAGACAACAACCTTTTAAAATTTAACTTATTTATTAACCCAATCACGTTAATGGATCTCTACTAAAATTCGAAACCACTTAAATGGATTTTTCCAAATCAGGTTAAACTAAATGAGGGTAAAGTAAAATCCTAAAATCGATTGAGTAAAATCGTGTTCTACCTACAACCAAATCGTGCAAAATAAGCCGTGTTCTTTTCACAGCCGCAGCGGCTGCGTTTGCGACACAAATGTAA
>OVAN01012706.1:0-13477 GCA_900406275.1 Anastatica hierochuntica | reverse complement strand
GTCTCCTTGATTTTCAAGCTCCAAATCAACCTTGAATCCACCATTTGAGCCGCCAAAAGTTCCTCTAAAATAGCACCTACAAATGCAAGAAAATGGATGCAAAAAGCAATATGAACCTAATCTAGACTCTAGACTCTAAATGATGCATTCTAAAGCTAATATGCTTATTTACAACCTAAATATGAATGAAAACTAAGCTAAAACACACTAAAATATGCATGAAATTGTATCTACATCAAGTGCACTTTGTTTAAAGTCCCTTAGTTTTACTTTCTCTTTTTGGTTCCCTTGATGAAGCCATGGATCACCCGGCTCATACTCATCGTAGAACCATCCCCTAAATTCATTCATCCTTATCTCTTCAAAGAGTATGTTTCTTGGATCATTTAGTCTCCTTCCTTCTATCATGTAGATTGCGTTGAGATGCTTGTCAAAGGGTTGTACCATAGGAGATTCTTCTTCTTGAACTATTTTTGAAGGTTCTTCAAAGTTCACATCCTCTTTCTTCTTAGGTTCTTCACCCTTGGTCTCCTCTTTAGCAATGGATTGCACATCTTCTTTTTCTTTAGATGAAAGACTCCAACTCTTTTCCTCATCCATTTCAAGCTTGGCACTCAAATCTTCATCAGTAGAACATCCAAAGAGCTTCTCAAGTTCTTCTATGTTCTCTTCTTCCTCTTTTGTAAAATAGATGTCTTCTAGTGTTGTTTCCTCTTTGCTTGAAACCGTTTTCATGTTGATGGAGTTTTCCTCATTTCCTTCACAATCAACAAGTGACAAATCTCCACAAGGTGCTTCAATGGGTTTCCAATAGTCACCAATGTCCTCCTTGATGCTTGTAAGTGAATTACTCATTATAGGCATGGTCTCAGTTTTTTCTCCATATTTTTTGACACCATTGTCAATTGATGCCTTTCTAATGAGTGACTCAAGTTCTTTCATGGACTCATTGGCTTCTTTAAGGAAGTTGTCCAAGCCTTGAGCTCCTTCTACAAAACTTTCTCCAATAGCTATGGAAATTGGCTCTTCATTGGTTTTATAAGAAGGATTGGATCCTCTTCCTTTGACTTCGATCCCTTGTGTAAGATCAGTCTCGGTTGACACCATGTGTGCTCCAATATTATCCATGCCAAGACCTTGATGCAAAACATCTATCTTCATACTAAGCTCATCGAACATCTTCTCTCTCTCAAAATTGTCCCTTTCTTCATTTTCCATAAATTGCTTTAGCAAATTATGGCTCTCCTCTTCTATGGACAAAGGTAAAAATTGGAGAGATTGGTACCATTGATTGTGCTCTTGAGCTTGTTCTCCATAAGGACAATACTCTTGTGAAGTGAATGTCTCATATGCTCCTTGATAGCTTGTGGGGCTCCAAGCTATCCCTCTTTCTTGTCTTCCAACATAGCCTTCAAAATTGAATTCATGTCGAAAGTCATCTTCCTTCTTTCTTGTGTTGAACCTTGCAAAAAAAGACAAACACTCAAAAGAAAGTTAGTAATCAAACAAAAAGAAACAAAACATAAAAAGAAAGCTTAGTCTAAAGAAAATTTTAAATCCTAATGAGAATCTACTTAGTTCCCCGGCAGCGGCGCCAAAAGCTTGATGAGGCCTAGATTTCGCTAGCTATTAACTTCTTCAAGTTTTAAATTTATAAACCTTAATCAACTAACAATCCTCATTAAACCACAAGTATACAACTATGTCGATTGTAGTATTTAATGGTCGAACCCATGAGAACTAGAGACTCAAACACTAAGAATAGACAATATTTCCTAAGCTAAGCAAATAACAAGAGAGAGGTAACGATTGATACTTAAATAAATGAAACACAACCTAAACACACAAGCAAGCACAAGATGGAAGAAATCGATCTTAAGACATGGAGATTGTTTAGAGTTAAATCAAAGAATGCAAATGGGTTTCTCTAGACTTTATTAGATGATCTAAGCTATTCCTAGACCAAGGGTCCCTTTTTTGTCGATCAACCCACTCTCATGACGGAGATCTATTCACCCATTCCCACTACAAGGCTCAACTCTCGTTTGTTTCCTATCTAAGCATGTAAGTGATAGTGAGTCTCAAGCCATTTTAGCCATTTAACACCTTGGTGTCCCTACAGGCAAACTATTCTCATAGCTCAAGGTGAAAAACATAGATCTAGTTTTCTCAGGCATTTCATCGAACACTTTCTAGGCGTCTTTGAGCAAGCAATAAACTTTGAAGAACTAAACTAGATCTAGTAGAAAACTACGCCAAGAGCTAGTCTAATACCCATTACAATCTTAGATCTAACCTTAAACTACCATATTTCAAGATCTAATGTTCTCTACTCACTAAGACCCATGGAAATCCAAGAAGTGTCACAAGCTTCTTAACAATCCATGTTTGAAGTGAGAAGAAAGTGAGAAGAGATGACAAGAGAAGAGAAGAGATGAATAAAAGAAAAGAAACACAAGAAGATCCAAGAAAAATCCTAACTTTCTGAGAAAGGAATTATCTTGCAAAAAGGGAGAAAAGAGATGAAGAACAAAGAAGAACAATAGATTAAAGAGAAGATAAACACAAGAATGATTTAGAGAGATTTAAGCACAAAAGTGTTTACAAATCTTTAAATAATTTAGAAACACAAGAAGAACACACAAATAAAACAAAAAACACAAACTTAGGTAGACNCCTAAAAAGGGCGTTTTCGGCCAATGTTGTCAGCCATCGACTGAGGTCGATGGCCAGCAACCTTGACAACAAACAACTTCTTCTCTTCTGAATGTTGCCAGCCATCGACCTTAGGTAGCCAGCCATCGACCTGGAGGTAGATGGGAGCTTCCCTTTACAGCTTCTTCTTCTTTTTCTTTCAATTTCCGTCAGAATGTCATATTATTTGCATATACTCTCTTCTCCACTTCCCCTTGGCTCTTGATTCTCTTTGTTTCTTCACCAATTAAGCATCAAGAATCCATCATCGCAAGCTCTTAAGTTGCTCATCGAAAGGTTTCACCTACAAATGCAAAATAATGCAATGCAAAGACAAAAATCCTTAACTAGACTCAACTTAGAAACTTTGTGAATTCTAACACCTAAATGCATTATATACAACCTAAATGCAACTAAAACACATACTAAATGATGCTAAAAATTCGTTAAATTATGAACACATCACTATCAACAATGTGAAACAACCATAAGCTGGTCACAAAGACTTAACGAAGCTTATGGCAGTCCACACCCCAACCGCATCGTCATGCAGCAAGCTCCTCTCGGAGATCAACCCGGGCAGGGCTCAGTGTCTAGCCAGGGAACAAATCCCGCTCAGATCACCGGGTAGAGGAGTCCCTTCAACCATCACAACTGTCAACAACACCAAAACATCTTAGGTTCCTCACCAAGCGAACCCTGGACAAACAGGTTATATCGTCCGAACCGAAGTTCAAACGATACAACAGAATATGCATATAACATCACATCACAATATTTATGTTATACCCTTCGAGCCGAGGCTCGAACGGTATAACACAATATTTCTCACAACATGCATCACACAATCATCTATCAACACAAAAATAACCTATTATCATTCACCATGCATTCACTATCACATAATCATAAATATCACACAAATCACACAATTCTCTTGTTTTGCAGACGCTAATCGCTCATAACTATCCATCTTATAACCCTAGACTCACCTTAGATTTTTAGCACGATTTTTGCTAAGGAAAAACAGTGGCCGAACGCAGCCGAGCCTAATAGCTTGCTGGAATACTAGTTTCAGAACAGTCGGATGCACGATCGGTATGGTCGGATACACGATCGGATACTAAAGTTCACGAGAAAACACGGTTTCGGATCGATCGGCTTACCTGGGAACTTCCTGATCGTCGTGCACGGTGGTTTCTCGACAGCAACCTACTTGGGGCAGATGAAAATCTCCAAAAACTTACTTGGGAACAAGAGAAAATATCCAGAACACGTTCAAAAAAACCTTTGCTACGGTCGGAAAAGATTTTCCACGTCCGGATAAGGTTTTGGTGTACCAAAGTTTTGTTTATGGATGGGGGAAGCTAAGACGTGGTCCAAAGGGGTATTTATAGGATGGAGATCAAAGAATGGGGTTTGGCACGAGAGGAAAGCTTGCTGGCCGCAAGCACGAGATTTCGACTCAGTAGAAGCTGGACGCAGTGCTCGGCCCGCGTGCTGACACGTGTCCAACTGCTTCTACTGAAGCAGGCAGCCAGGCAGGTGATGCAGGCACGTAGGCACGCAGCCTGGTCACTGTCCGAACGTGCCTTACACTGATCCGAACGTATCCGGACGTGCCAAACAGTGCTCGATCGGATCAGAACGTGCCGGGACGTTTGTTTCTCAGACTCGAACGTGCCAAACAATGCCCGAACAGTCGGGAAAAATATTTCTCTGAGAAAAACTCAATTTTCTCCAGAGAACATTCTTACCATTCATTCCTAAGACCATTTTACCTTCAATGGTCTAAGAATATGTTTCCCAACTAATTTCCCGATCATCTAGGCCGTTCTAAGCCGAACCGTCGGCATTTTCAATCCACTAAATTTCCTAAGGAATCCTCCCGATCTGCTACTTCTCCATAAGTCCTACTTTTAATTTTAGCTCTACCCATACCTTATACAATCCTCCATACATCGATTGTTCACACAAACCATCCTTGGTTTGTTTTCTCAGCCTTTATTCTCTTCGATTATTCATAAGGTCTTGTTGTTTTCTAATTCTTATTGAGGGTTATTACAATACCCATCTCCTTTTGAGATCTTTTCTATTGGTCCCCTATTACCATCCTTTGTTTGAACTTCCTCACAACAAAGCACTAAAGATACTAAATAGCCTCTTAGTAGCTCCTTTAGTTCATCCTTTTGAGAAATGATCTTCTTGAGCTCTTCTTCGTACTTTGGATCGTTTTTGCTCCTTCCAACATAGGATGTTTGACCTCAAAATAGGTAACGAACATATGCATCTCACGAATTGTTTCAATAGGTATCTCGTTGGATTCTTCGGGAAGGATTGAAGGTGGCACATATATAAGCATGTTCACAATGGTATTCTCTTGTGAACTCTCCTCCTTTGAGGTCGTGTGGTGACTCTCCTTCTTTGGCGTAGGTGCTTCTTCTTCCATTTGGATCTCGTTGTTGGGTAGAGAGCTTCCAACAATGATCTCTATATGTTCTACACCCAATGCTTCCTCATAATGGAGGCAAGGTTGTGTCTCTTCCTCCTTAAGCTTTTGATTCAAGCCTTGTTCGACATGGTCTTCATATTCATCATCATCATACTCATCAAAGATTGGTTCCCTCATATCAAAGTATTGATCATCAATGATGAACCCGGTTGTAGCTTCTTCATCAGACCTCACAAATAAATCTTCATTAATCTTACATCCAAGAAATTCCTCAAATTCTCTTACGGAATTCTCGGCTTTAAGGAAGAAGATATCCTTAGGTTGATGTGTGATTGCCATATCAATTGACTCTATTCCTTTGTGAATAATGTACCTTGAAAGGAATAACAAACAAGTAGTAAGATAGTTAGTAACAAATAAAAATAAAGCTTAGTCTTGAGAATAATTGAAATCTTAAAGGAAAACAAAATCTAGCTTTTGTGCTCCCTGGCAACGACGCGAAAAACTTGTTGCGCGATTGTTTATGCAAACAAAAGACAACGAAGCTTTAAATTTTATAAGCCCGTTTCCTAACAATCACACAATCCACAAGTGCAAGGATATGTTATTGTAGTACTTTGGAGTCGAACCACAAGGAGAAAACCTTAGCTACACAAGTTCAAACTTTAAGAATACACAATCGTTCTTAAGCTAAGAAAATAAGGAAAGAGGGTTTTGGTTTTTGTAATTAAAGATGAGTAATTGAAGTTGCAAATAAGGAAATCAAATAAAGCAAGCATAAGTAGACAAGGAAAGTAAAGCATAAAAGTAAAGCATAAAGTAAAGCATAAGGTAAAGCATAAGTAGAAACCGAAATAAACAAGAAAGTAAAAGCAATAAGATAGAGATGGATCTTGGGAATTGGTCATTGATTTGATCCGATTTAGTAGCTAGGTAATGGTGAAACAAGAGAAATCAACAAGAATTCAATCTCATGACTATGGAATAAATGCTTGAACTAATACCACTCTCAGGCTAAAAGTCATATTTGTAATCTAACATATTTCACTCAACTCTCATTTGTTGTGATCATTTAGAAAACAATCATTAAGAATCATTCCATTTTGTCACCAAACTCCCTAGCTATCAACTCTCGTTGGCTAAGCTAAGTTTGACGTACTTTAGGCTCTCCTAGACATTTCATCGAACGTCTCTCGGGCGTGAAATGTATACATGTCAAGATCTAGTTTTTATCTTAGATCTAACATTAAGAACACCTAAACCATAGAGATCTAACTCTTGCATATCACTAAACACAATTCCCTAACCACAAATCACCTCAAATCTACCATCCACAAAATACAAGAAAAGACTACTCACATATCATGTGAGAGAAGAGAGAAGAGATGAGAAACATAAACATGATTTAATAGATAAAAGATTTGAGATACAAGAAGTTAAAGAGAGACTCTTGATCTTAAAGATCAAGAGAATCAACTTAGGACATAAATAAAAGTGTTGGAAAATTGATAAAGGATTAGAGGCTTTGTTCTTAGAGGCTAACAGGGGGTATTTATACTAAAAGGGGAAGTGTGGGTGCCCTAAAAGGGTTTTTTCTCATCAAGATGTGCAGTCGTCGACCCAAGGTGGGATACCGTCGACCTACAGGTTGACAGTAACTCACCTTGGGCAGCAGGGACATCAACCTAATCCACTGTCGACCTAAGGTGGGCTACTGTCGACCTCAGTATCGACGGTAGCTCACTTTGACAGCTTGTAGCTTCTTCTTTCATCCTTTGAGTGCTCCAATTGATCCTATCTTCTCCCAAAGCATTTGACTCCTCTTTTCCTTGATTCCTTAGCTCCAAATCCATCTTGAATCCATCTCTAGAGCCTCTAAATATCCATCTTTGTACCTACAAATGCAAAGAAATGATATGTAAATGCAATATGATCATAAACTAGACTCTAGACTCTAGACTCAAATTTATAGATTCTAAGACTTATGTGCAGTATTTACAACCTAAATATGGATGAGACTAAGCTAAAATGCACCAAAATATGAAAGAAAATATGTACACATCACATGGGTTCTTTCCTTTTCTTTTTAAGAGTGGACTTTCTAAGCTTTTAGTTTCTAAGGTTAGAGCTTAAACTTAGAACTAATCTCTAGTTCCTTTTTCTTTTACTTCTCTTTTCTATCGTTTTTGATCTCCTTCTTTCTTTTCCTTTTTCTTATTCAAACAACCTAGGATCATATATGCAATAAGGAACATCTACTTGACTCTATACACGATAACCATTCCCAAGACTTAGACAAACCCAAAACCACAAAGATTTTTCCCTCTTATGACTCTAGTTAGCCTTAAACTAAGGCTAACTTTAAGGAAGTATCCTCTTTCTCGTTCAACTTCAATTCACTCAGGATTTTTCCCGTGTGTGCACTTTCCAAAAGAGGCCTCACATATTGAAATGTTAGGAGGTTTTGAAGGAAAGGTTTAAGGGTTTACAAGGGTTGGTCACTACTCCAAAGATGAGAGTAGCCATTTGAGCTTTGAGCTAAGAAAGTGTGGTAAAAATGGTTAAAACATAGCTCAAATGTAGTGTTATCCCATGGTCAGGTATAGCAAAGCCCATAAGCAAGATATTAACATTCATTAAATGCCATCTTAAATAGGATTTGACTTAAAAGATAGCTTACTTCTATATTCGCAAAGACCTTTAAGTGGTTAATTCCAATCACGAATTTTCCTAAGAGAAAAAGTGGTCTAGGCAACATCATACTTCTAGTGAGGGCATTTGTCATTCAACAAAACTCAACTATCTATGAGGTAGTTGTATCATTGTTCCCTATGCAAGATGTAATCCTATATGTTCTTAAAAAACTAAGTATTTACAAATGGATGCAATTTATATGCAAAGCTTTAAAAACAAAACGAAAATCTTTTTGGTTTTTTCGAAATTTTTAAAATTTTTTTTCACAAATCATAAATGTATACAATGCATGACTCAATATATGAAGAGTAAAGAAAACATCAAAACTCAAAACGATATTAGTACTAAGCCCCTTCCCCAAACTTAAACTTCACAGACCTGGTCAATTTTAAACTGTGAGTGACTTTTAAAAACACACACCTAAATAAAAATATGCAACGGAATTTACAAAGGATCGTAGGCGTACCTTGTGACAACTCATATATATGAGTGTCTTGTGGATCCAATGGAGGAGTCGGGCTCGTTTTTGTTACGTCTGGAGCTCTACAGCCGCGATGATGAAGGGCCGACGGGGTCTTTCCCATGTTTCCTCTGAGATGGCTCTTGGTATGAAGCTCTAGATTGTTGTATCCCTTGCTCTTGCGGTTCCCAGATTACCAAAGGAGGGAGGGCAACCGAGTGCCTTGGTTGTTGCTTTCCATGGAAACTCAAGTCTTCATCATCTTTTTCTTCCTCGCTTGAAGAGGAATAGCGGTTGTATTTTTCGTTTTTCTTCATCCTCCTCTACAACCGTGTAATGAAGTTCTCTTGTTTTCTTATGACTTTGTCATGGTAATTCACCTTCCTCTCCAAGTACATTTCGTACTCACTTCTTTGGTAACCCTCCGGTTGTTCATGTTGTTGGTATTCAATGTTGAAAGCATCTTCTTCTTCTTGGTTCAGTGGTATCTCGTTTGGGCCGAACTTTTAAAGTCTTGGCTCACATTGTATGGAGGGACTATAAACAAGTAGATGTTGAGGGAGACGTAATTAGAGATTCTCATCTTTTGTCGCGGTTGTGTACTCTTGTAGGGGCAAGTAGCACGTTTGTCTATGCCTCTCTTCATAAATCAACAAGTTGATCATTTGGACATTCATGTACCTGTGGTAACCATAAAGGAATTTCTCCTTCACTAGATGACCCATATCAATCTTCCTTTCTCCTCTTAACCTCTGAAACTCTTCAAGGTTTACTCCCACGTGGAGAAACAATGGCGTGAGGAACCCGCCAATACGGATCAAAGGCTTTCTTGTGGTCCTCAACTCTTCATGGTAGTCTAATATCTCAGAGAGGAAGACACCTCTGTTGTTGACATTTTTTCCCTCGAGGTCTTCTATTATGTTTCCACTTGGTCCCTTCATAACCATCTTGACACTTTGGAATAACAACTTTAAACTCAAGGGGCTCACTAGTCTTGGCGAGCTTCTCCCCATTAAGGGATTTCCAAGCAACTCCAAAAGGTAATGAATAGTTGGGTTCCGCCAAAGCATCCTCAAAATGGTAATCCTTAGGAGCACATGAAATTATAAACCTTCCATCATCATTGCTCTTCTCTAGAGTCTTTTCAATTGCTCTAGTTGCATGATACCATTTTCCCTCATGATCTTCTCAACTTTTTCTCTTTGAGAAATGGCCTTTACTAGCTTCTTCTTGACATTTTTACTTGTATTTGCTTCCTCTTCCCATTCATTGGGAATGTCCAAAATACATTTCTTCTTAAGTTCTTTGTAATGCAACTCGGGGATTTGTTTCTTGAAGCGTTGAGGGTATGAGAGTGTGGATTTAAGAATCAGAAGACTCAAAATGGGGAAGTCTTCCTCACACACCTCTTCTCCTCTAGACATATACCTAGGAATCTTTTCTTTCTTTTTAAATGTCTCTTCCCTTGATACATTGGGTTTCTCTTCTTCAATGAAGCTTTCCCTTTCCTTAGCTTCCTTGAAAGCTTCTTCCTTAGTAGCCTCATTTTCAAATAAAGGCTCTTTTTCTTCTTTCTCAATTTTGACATCTCCTTTAGCCAAAGGAGAGTCCTTCTTCTCAAGCTCCTTTCCAATTGGAGCATCTGTCTCTTCAATTTCAAGGTCAAATCCGGCATGACCTTCCTTAACAATCGAATTTCAAACTAATTCAACATTTAAGCAATANCATTCAAGCAATCAACAATCTCATCAAGGGGATTCAAAAATAGATTCTCAAAATCATCAATAATCTTTTTCTCTTCAAGAGTAAAGAAAATACCGTCCCATGGTTGAGGAGTGTTGTTGATTTTTTCCAAGAAAGCATTGCAAAAGTCTTTCCTTGACTTTCCCTTCTCTTTAGCTACTCCTTTTCCCTTAGGGTCCGAGATCAATTATTGGAGTTGGGAATCTATGACCTTAACATGTGAAGCAAGAGCTTCATGCTTGATGTTCATGTCTCAGTACATAGACTCTATCTTCACATTCATCTCCCCAAATTTCTTGTTGAGCTCAACCTTGGTCTCATTTTTTCCTTCCACTAGCTTCTTAAGCATAGCATGATTCTCTTCTTCTTTGGTAGGACAGGCTTGTTGTTGAGGCTTGTGGTAGTAGCCTTGTTTAGATTGGTATTGGTACCCTTGTTGGTTAATTTTGGGAGGATAGACTTGATCTTGTGGATTCTCCACATTAGTGCTTTGGTAGGATAAGTTGTTGTTGTTGAAAGACTTGTATCCTTGGTTGAAGGGTTTTTGGTAGTACCCTCCTTGGATGTAGCTCACTTCTTCTTGGTTTTCACGCTCTTGTCTTTCGGCTTTGGTTTCCCCAAAGTGATGAACACTTCTTCTTGTTTGTTGAATGAGCCTATCAACCTTTTTACTAAGCTCCTTGATCTTGTCTTCCTTAGATCCCTTACTTCGTACCGTTCTATCATAATCATCACCATCAAAATTTTCGCTTTGGGTGAGATTGTCTATGAGGTTCTCTTCTTGATCAGCGGAAAGACTAGCAAATCTTCCCATGGAGGCGACGTTCAAAGCAAAGCGGTACTTCTCTTGGATACGCCTATGGAAGATTTGAAGTAGGTTGCCCTTGTTGATACCATGGTGAGGACAACTCCTTATGTATCTATTGAAGCGATCCCAAGCTTCATAAATAGATTCCATTCCTCCTTGCTTGAAGGTAGAGATCTCATTCCTTATCTTTGTCGTCCTTTGGGGTGTAAAGAAGTTAGCCAAGAACCTCCTTTTACATCTGTCCCATGTTGTGATAGAAGATGTCACAACACTTTTCTCCCATTGAGATGCTTTGTCTCCTAAGGAGAATGGAAACAAAGTCAATTTGATGATGTCATCTGGCACTCCATTAATCTTTACCTTCTTGGTTAACCTTTCCAAGTTGTCCAAGTGCTCTAGAGGGTTTTACAACGCAAGACCAAAGAATCTAGAGTTTTGGACCATATTGATGAAGCTTGACTTGATCTCAAAGTTGTTGTTCCGAATTGGTGGGGGTCTTATACCCATCCTTTCGCCATTAGTGAATGGCTCATCGGCTTCTCCAATCCTTGGTTCTTCTCTAGGGAGATGAAATGGATGGTTACCTCGGTCCTCTTGACCAATGAAATTCCCATGATTTGGAGGAGGAAATCATTCTTGTTGAGGGTTCCCCATAGGTGGAGGATTCTCTTCTTAAACTTCATGATTCATACCCAACCTTCTTAGATGGGCTTTTCTTTCTCTAGCTCTTCTTTGTTTTGATTGTTTTCTTGCGATGAGTGTTGGATCAATGTCAAGAAGTCTTTTATTTGGCTCACTTTTTGACCCTGTTATCATGTACCTTCACAAATCAAGGAAAATCAAGAAAACAGAGTTAGAAACTTAAATGAAATAAACAAATAAAAAGTAAATCCTAGTCCTTGAATTCTAGAATTCTCTTTGAAGATTCTAGCTAAAGCCTAAATCCCCAGCAACGACGTCAAAAATTGACGTTGGCTAGGTTGTCGAGTCGAATTTTACAATTTATAAACCTAAGCCTACTCGCAATCCTGCAAGAGAACGGGGTCGAGTTGTAGTACTTAAGGTTCGTCCAAGAATTTAAAGGCTTGACTAACCTAAACAAATGGAATACACTAGAAATCCTAGTTTAGGTGGTCGATTTAGATGGGGATTTTCACGGGTCTTCACTAAATCTAGAAATCAATAAGGCCAAACATAATTAAAAAGCATAAATGAAGGCAATAATTAAACTAGCAACAAGTAAGAGCAAGAAAGGAGTGAACTTGCATTAAACAATAAAAAATAGGATCTTGAGATAATAGTCATGGGTTCGGGGTCGATTTGGAGATGTAATGGACTTTGCTAAGGCTTTATTAGAGGATTGAAGATATTCCTAGGCAAAGGATCCCTCCTTAGTTGATCTACCCACTCTTATGGCGAAGATCTATTCTCCCATACACATTACAAGGCTCAACTCTCGTTTGTTGTCTGTCTAAAAAATGTAAGTGATAGTGTTCCTCAAGCCCTTCTAGCCATCTAGCACCTAGGTAACATCCACTCTTATGGGCCCAAGTGAAAGACATAGATCTTGTTCTCTGAAGCATTTCATCGAACACTTTCTAGGCGTCAATGAGAAAGCAATGAACTTCGAAGAACTAAACAAGATCTAGTAGGAATCTATGCCAAAATCTAGCCTAATCATCCATCACAACCCTAGATCTAACCCTAGCCTACTACATCTCAAGATCCAAGAAGCATCTACTCACTAAGAGTCATGGAAATTCAAAGACATAGATTTGGTCTTTGAGCTCCCATGTTCTTAGAAATAGATATAAAAGAAAGAGATGAAGAAAAGAGATCCAAATCCACTCAAAGTATTAAAAGTAGTTATTACAAGAGTTTGATTTCAAAGATAAGTAAAAAATTGAAAGATAGATGAAAGATATGTTCTTGGTTCACATAAGAGTGTATTTATACTAAAGAGGGGAAGTGTGGTTGCCCTAGAAGCATTTTTCACGTCAAAGTGCTCTGGCGTCGCCTAAAAGCAGGCCACTGTCGACCTCCAGCTCGACAGTAGCTCACCTTGGGCAGCAGGGTTCCCAAATGAGGCAGCTCTCGAACCAAGATGCACTGCTGTCGACCTCGAGGTCGACAACTGGTCACCTTGGATGTTTGTGGCCTCTTCTCCATCCTTTGATTGCTCCAATTGGTTCCATCTTCTCCTATAGCATTTGACTCCTATTTTCCTTGATTCCTTAGCTCCAAATCCACCTTGAATCCATCTTTAAAGCCTCCATGAATCCATCCCAAAGTTTTTTCTACAAATGCAAAGAAATGATATGAAAATGCAATAGGATCCTCAACTACACTCTAGACTCAAACTCATGGATTATAATACTTATATGCAATATATACAATCTAAATGTGGATGAAACTAAGCTAAAATGCACTAAAATATGCAAGAAAATATGTACACATCAAAAGCCTTGTACCTTTTGTTTTTATTTAATTTTGAATAACCTTGTAACGCCCATTCCGAGGGAACCAGGGATAACCAACCGGCACAGCAAAATCCATTTTGCAAAACTACCAACATGAATCTTAAACAATGTCTCTTCGTTCCTATCAAAACGCTCGCAAAATTTTA
>OVAN01012705.1:0-13477 GCA_900406275.1 Anastatica hierochuntica | reverse complement strand
CTTGTGGAATAACTCTTCAAGTTCCACGTAATGTTGGACTTCGAGAAGGTCAATGATGTTTCGGTTAAGTCCGCCCATGAATCGGGATATAGTCACCTCGGCATCTTCTTGGATATCGGCTCGGAGCATAACTGTCTCCATCTGCTTGTAGTACTCTTCAACGGACCTTGTTCCTTGGGCGAGATTCCTGAGTCTAAAGTGTAATTCCCGATGATAGTGGCTCGGGACGAAATGCCTTCTCATTAGAATTTTTAGTTGGTTCCACGTTTCATTGGGATTATCTCTGATTCGTCTTCGGGTGGTGACGAGTTGATCCCACCAACTTAGAGCACAGTCTTTGAACTCGGTCGGGGATAGCTTTACTCGTTTTGCTTCCGTGTATTCCCCACAGTTAAAGACGTACTCGATCTTTTTCTCCCATTCCAAGTATTCTTCGGGATCGTTTTGGTCCTTTGAACGAAGGGAGTTGGAGCTTTAATCTGGAGAAGTTGTTGCACAGTTGGCGTTTGTCTCGGTCTCGGTCACGGTGCCTTCGCAGATTTCATTGAGCATTGGACGAGTGACTATAGTACTCGGCCGCAATGAGACTCCGTGGCCTACAGTCGGATCCGATGTGTCCGGAGTGACCGATTTCTTCTTTGAAGGCCAAGAACTTCCGGTCGAGCTTTTTGTCTAGCTTTTCGTCCATCATTTTCGCCATGTTAATCATGATGGCGGTGATAAGGGCTTGGTTGTCGTTTGTCTTGGAAATGGTACCTGCAAGAAAAAAACACGAGAATTCCGAGTAACGATGCTCACGAAAACTTAAGAGAAATTCATAATACTTAGTAAAATTTTGAAAATTAAAAAGAAAAATGTAGTTCGGAAAGAAACAATCTGACGGGAAGTGCTCTGATACAACTTGATGTGATCCTCGTCTTGACGAAGGACAGGCTCCTAGGATGCGCTTCTCGTCTTGATGGTTGAGAGGATGGTAGCGGAAGACTTGAACGGTTTAAGGGTTAGACACGTTCGGACATGGGTGCAAGAATGGTCGGATGAATGGATACGTGGAGGAACAGACGTTCGGATGGGGAAATGGATGTTCAGATGAGTAAGCTATGTTTTGGGGTAAAGGGATGGATGAACGAACGTTCGGATGAAGAACGGACGTTCGGATGGGGGAACGGATCACGGACGTTCGGATGGGGGAACGGATGTTCGGATGAGTAAGGGAGGTTTTAGGGTAAAGGGATGGATGAACGAACGTTCGGATGAAGAACAGACGTTCGGGAAGGATGGGACGAAGCAGAGGCCGAACGGTCAATTCTCGGAAGAATACGAACACGTAGTATATCGAAGATATTACTCGTGATGGTGAGAGGATGATCCCGAACGACGATGCATGGATCGTTTGAAACTTCGGAAGAGTGGTAGAATGCTCTCGGACTTTCGGCTTAGATTTGCTAAGGAAGAAATTCCTAAAGCACTAAGTTTCTTTTGTTTTTCTAGAGAGAGAAACAAAAGAGAGAGAAAGTTGTTTGAAAATTGGATGATTACAAATGAGAGAGGAATGCTCCTTATATAGGAAAAGAGTTAGGTAGGAAGCACCTTCTTAAATAAAAAACATTAAATGACAACAACTTAATAAAAACTAATAACTAATATCTTCCCAACTACTTTGAGGGGCATATTTATTAGCCTTCGTCTTCGTGGGCCGTTGTCACTAATGGGCTCGGGAAAATAGTCACGGGACTTGCTTTGTTAAAAACCTTTCTCGGAAAACCCGGTGGGACAAAACCGAGAGAACGGAAAAAGAGCACAAGACTCGGCACCTCCTTAAATGATGGCTTTCGGAGGCTTGAATAACGATCAACACGATCGGATAAGCACTCTCAAAGCTGCCCAGATCTTGTCGGATAAATTCTTTGACGGTACGGTTGAGCTGCTGCGTCTTGGATCGGGTCATTGGACCGGATGATTCGCCTAAGGTATTTTCGGGATCCAACTGCGCGTCGGCTTCGGGTTCCTCAGATTCAAGTTGTTCGTCCGCGTGCCCTGAGATCTCTTGGGCGTTGGCCATGATCACATCAGAATAGGTTATCAAGTGGCTAACTAACAAAAAAGGAGTCAACGAAAAGAACAATTCTCACAACGAATAAATCATTACTAGCCTAACCCACTCTCATGACAATAGGCCATTTCGGTATTAATTACATTCACTCAACTCTCGCTTGTTGCAAATGATAAATCAATTAAGAATCATTAGGAACAAGTTCATATAGTCACTAAACTCTCTAGCAATCAATTCTCATTGGCTAATCTAAATTTAGCATGTTTTAGGCTCTCGTAGGCATTTCATTGAACACCTCCCGGGCGTGAAATGCATACATGTCAAGATCTAATTTTTATCATAGATCTAGCATTAAGAACACCTAATAAATAGAGATCTAAGTTCATTGTATCCTTATACATCATTATCTAAGCACCTAATCACTCTCTAATCTACCAATCCACGATCCAATGTGTTATACTCGCTAAGGTCCATGGAGAACGAAGAAGTGCCACTTGCTTCTTGAAAGTCCATACTTGAATTGAGAGGAAGATGAGAAGAGATGGTTGAAAGCAAAGAAACACGAAGAAATCCAAGAAAAAATTCACAGAGACTCAAACACAAAGGTGTTTACAAATCTTCAAATCACTTAGAAACATAAAGAACAAAATAAAAACAATAGCTTAGGTAGCATAAGTTTGTTTGGAGGCTAAGAGAGAGTATTTATAGGGAAGAGGACGAGAAGTGTTGCCCAAAAGTTTTTGGGAAAAAATTGGGTTTTGACCAACCTCAAGTCGGTGGGGAGGTCAATCAAAATGTCTTATGTAGCTCACTATTGGTCCCATGCATACTACTATCAACCAGCTTGGTCGATAGTGGCATGCGTTTGTAGCTTCTTCTTGCATTTTCAATTGCCGTCAGAATAGCGTATTATTTGCATATACTCCTCATCTCCACTTGTACTTGGCTCTTGATTCTCATTGTTTCTTCACCATTTAAGAATCAAGAATCAATTGCTCCAAGCTCTTCATTCACTAATCTAAGGCTCATCCCTACAAATGCAAAAGAATGCAATGCAAAGACGAAAATCCTAAACTAGACTAAACTTAGAAACTATATGAATTCCAACACCTAAATGCATTATATAAAACTAAAATGCAACTAAATACATACTAAATGATGTTAAATATGTGTTAAATTAAGTACACATCAACTTCCCCGGACTTATCATTTTCTTGTCCTCAAGCAAACAAACAAGGACGATCCCGAAAGAGAAGTTTAAAGGTGGGAACACAAAGCCGCAATAAAAAGAAAATGCCTTATGCTAAATGTCTTAAAGACAAGTATAATAATGCATGGATCAACAAAAGACTCAACGTACTTCGCCATATTCATCACAAAACCGTCTTTAGGAATCTAGGCTAAGCATCCACAAGTCACTTCCTCAACCAATCTCATTAACATTCAATTAAGCTTTCACATGCATTCTTCACTTATGGACAAAGTATTTAGTCCATTTGGCTTGGTAAAAGAAAGGCTAATAATAAGAAGAATTGTTTAAGGAGAAGATTTCACACATATTTAAGGTGGTTTTCTGAAAAAGTAATGCAAGACATTAGGCAAAAGCAAGATGAAGTCAAACAATTAATGCATACAAGGTCTTACTTACCTGTAATGATTCCCACCCAAAAATGTCTAAGCCTACTTAACTACCCTTTGTGTTTCCCATTAAGATCCTTGAAACCATGATCCTCTTATTCACTTAAGCTCATTTTTCTCTTAATCTTTGTAACAACTAGAGATTCATTTTCAATTTGTTCTTAGCTTCTAACCTTCTTTCTGTTTTGATTTGTAACAGTTAATTCATTTTTCTTTTCTTAGACTTTAAAGACGGACTCTTCTAGATTTTTCTTATAATTGCTAAGGTTAGAGATATTCTTTTTCTAATCTCTAGTGCCTTTAATTCTTCTTTTCTTTCGTTACTTTTTTCAATTTTCTCTTATTACCAACCAAACTTTGGATAGTCTAACTTTGAAAATCTACTTCCAATGGTTGAGATATCAACACATTACCATACCCTAAAAACTGATATGAATAACAAATAACAACCTCCCTAAATTTCTAATTAGCCTTAAAGTGAGGCTAATCCTAAGGAAGGGTTCCCTTCTCGTTCAACTTCTTTTCACACGGGATTTCCATGTATGCACTTTCCAAAAGAGGTCTCACATTCAAATTAGTAGAGAGTTTGAAAGGAGGATTTAAGGGTTGATAAAGGTGAGGTAACAACTCTAAGAGTGAGAGTAGCCACTTGAGTTAAGAAGGGTGATAAAAAGTGGTAAAGATAGCTCAAGTTTCTCGTGTTTATCCACGGTTAAGTATGACTAAGCCCATAAGTAAGATTATTAAGTAAAATTTAAGTTTCACTTAGTTGAGATTGGCCTTAGAATAAAACTAGCTTCAACATTCACCTCAAACTTCAAGAGGTTAATTACAAATATGGATTTTCTATAGAATTCCAAGTGGTCTAAGCATTATTTTATTTTTAATCAGGGCATTGAACATTAGACAAATCTAAACTATCTACGAGGCAATCCTATTTGTTCCATATACAAATGCAATCCTACAGGAAATAAATTGAAAAATTTATTCAAATTTTCTATACAACGGAAGACTCAAGGTATGAGAAAGAAAACATGAAAAAGAAAACGTGAATTAGTAACTACTCCCTCCCCCAGACTTAAATTTCACCATCTCGGTGAATCTCAAAACGTGAGAGTGAGTTTCAAAACAAAAATACAACTAAATGTATATACGAGGGTAATGGACTTGTACCTTGCACCATTTTGCATGAATGAGTGGAGGAGTTTTGGATTTTGAAGGGGAAATCATTTGAAAGCTTCTATGTTCTGCTTGAGTTTTTTCCCATGTGCTTTTCTTATTGACCTTTGATGTACGTTTGGTACCTAAAAAGAGAATAGGTAATGTAAGTACTGATGGAGATAATTAAATATGAATGAAATACTAAGTAATAATATGAACCATAATCCATTTCAAGCAAAAGTCAATACTCAATCGGTTCTACTCAAATAAACTAAGCAAATTCATTCAAACAATTTCCAAACTCAAGCTTCAATCAACATTCGCTTCCCTAAGCATTCATGTCAAATCCATTAAAAAATTAAACTACAATTCTTGAATTAGACACTTTCTTAGGTTATGTCTATTTCAAATTATTCATGGATTCAAACAAATAACTTAGGAACTAGCCATTTATCATGTAGCTAAGATCAAATGCACCAATCAAATGCTAATATAAAACAACAAGAAATAAGATTCATGTATAAACACTACTCTTAGGCGTCCCTAATCAAGTGTCCAATTCAAATTTAAATCATCTATTAGCAATTTAGATTTAGGAAGCATCTTAAATCACTAAGCTCAACTCAAAGGAACTATGAAATTCTAATTTCCCTAAACACACTCGTAAGCCAACCAAAGACACAAGAAAAATCAAACTTAAAGCAAAAGAAAAAGATTTTCATGGGACTGCCTCCCAAGTGCGCTTTAATTAAAGTCCCTTTTTAAGTTCCCTTGGTGAAGCCATGGATCACCCGACTCACATTCATCATATAATTTCCCCTTGAATGTCTTCATCCTTATCTTCTCAAAAGGAATCCCTTATGGATCATCTACTTTCACTTCATTGGTGGTGAACAAGCCAAAGTCTTTGTCAAAAGGCTTGTCCATTGGAGATTCTTCTTCTTGAAATCTTTGTTGAGGTACCTCAATGTTATGTTTCTCCTTGGACTCTTCTTTATTGACTTCTTTCTTGGCCATGGAGATCACATGTACTCCTTCTTTGGTAGAGAGACTCCATTCTTTTTGTGGATAATCCTCAAACTTTTTATTCATAGCTTCCACACTAGGATATTCGAAGAGCTTTTCAAATTCATTGATGCTCTCTTATTCTTCTTGAATATCATCAAGTGTAAATTCTTCTTTTCTTGAGGTTTCATCATTATCAATGAAAATCTCCTCTTTTTCCTCTCTAATTTTGGTTACCAATACATTCTCCCTAGGGTCTTCAAGGTTCTTCCAAATTGTGCCTATTACTTCCTTGATTTTGTTGAATGAGTCACTTGAGATGCAAACGGTCATGACTTCATCATCATACTCGTCATAGGTTGGCTCTCCCATACGAAAATATTGATTGTCGAAGATGCCCACGGTTGTAGCCTCTTCGTCACATTTCACAAACAAATTTTCATCAATCTTGCATTCAAGTTGTGTTTTAAATTCCATAGTAGCTTCTTAAACTCAATTAGAAATTATTCCTTGCTTTGATCTTCCTCTTCAAAAATCTCCTCAATAGCAATTTTATTTTCTTCAAATCCTTCGGTTTTGACAAGAGGGAGACTCCTTTCTTCTTTCTCTCAACCCCATCGTATAATCATTATATTGGTTTCCTCCACATATGCCATTTTCTCTTCCATTTGAGATCCAAAATGGTTGGTCATAACTTCCATCTTGGTACAAAAGGAATCAAAGTTTCTTTCTATCTCAATCCTTCCCCTTTCTTGTTCTTCCAACATCTCCTTAAGCAAGTTGTAGTTCTCATCTTCTCTTGAAACTTGGGAAGAGTGATTTCTTTACCTTCACATCCCATGTTCACAGAATCGGATCTCTCACAATATTCATGTGAATTCTTTGGAGCATAATACCCATGTGGTTGATGCTCTCTCGAGGTGGATGACTCATAAGTTCCATGGTAGCTAGGGGGTTTGAAGCTACCTCTCGTTCATGTTCTTCCAACATTAGATTCAACATTGAATTCATGTAGGAAGACCTCTTCTTTTAAACACTTCTTCATACAAAAACCATTTCTTAAACTCCAAACCGAATGGATGAGATGCATTTCTCATACATAAGAACTCACGTCTAAGCTTAATTGAATGTAAAATGGAATTGGCGATTGGATAGTTTATGGATGCTTAGATTAGATTCTAAGAGTTGGTGTTGTGATGATCATTGAGAAGTACATATGCTCTTAGATAATCTTTGTACAATTATACTTTTTTTAGGACATTGGGCATAAGGTGGTGAGACATATAATATTGCTCTTCAAGTCCGAAATGTAGTAAACATCACGCATTGTCCATAGCTCACCATTCTTGTTTAGGAACTCTATCACTCCTTTTCTTTAGGATGTTGATGCGTGAATCATCACCAAAATGCACTTTTCTAGTGATAGATTTATCAATTTTCGAGAAATACCTTCCATCTCCGCTCGTGTGGTTACTTGCCCCGTTTTCAAGATATCAAGTATCTCCTTCCGTGATATCTTACTCATATTGCTTTAGCATAATTTTCTTTTTCATTCAAGAAAACGACTTCATGCATAATAAGTACGTCTGCCCCTTGCGTATCAGAGTTATCAATCTCTTGTGTTTCTTGTAGCTTTAGTAATCTGTCAGGGTAGATTGAGGCATAACGACCATTTTTGTCACAACGGTAACATGGGATTCTTGACATATCTCTTTGTCCATTAAAACGTCCACGACCTCTTCCCCTGTTATATTAAACCGCCCTCCGTGACCTCTGCCTCTTGAATACGCGTAGTAGTTATGAGCTTCTTGTTGGTTTGTAATTTGGCATTCACAAACTTAACTTGCCTTGATCTTCCTGAACCTCTTCATCCTTTGAGATTCGCTCTACGTAAGCTTTCAAAAACCCCACAATGTCTTCGAAGCTTGTAGTTTTCAAGTTTAAGACTTGCTCAAGGGAGACCACGATATGGATATATTTTTTTCGAGGAAGAGTTTTCAAAAACTTCTTCACAACCTTCGGTTCTTCTATCTCTTCGCCCAAGGCCACCGGATTTTGATGATATCTCCAATATTTTTTCCTGCGAATTCATCAATAGTCTCGGTATCTTTCATCTTGAGGCGATCCCACCGAGTTCACGATTACTCATTTCTAGTAATGCTTATGATTGTTTGGAAATGTTTTGCAGAAACTAAAACTATGAGTTTTATGCCTTTAAAAAAAGTACAAGGCAATATGAGTTGTAAGCCATACAACCATTACTTTTCAAAAAAAAGACATAACAAAAGAAGGGGGATCAATAAGCATGTCATTCGGCCTTTAATTCTTGAGTCTCACCCGATGGACCAACACCAGATGCCCTATCAGCCAAAAGGGACAGCAATGTTTTGGATTAATTAGGGAGTGGCAATCCATGGATTTCCACCTGCTAGTTTGTAACCCATTGGTAGGAAGCCTCGATCTACTCAAGGTCCCACCCCAAATGGTACCCAAGGAGTCTATCTTTGGACATCTCCCAACGCGTGATGGCATAAGCACTCTCGACACTTTGTCCACCAGTCGCTCCATGATGGTGATCTCCTGATAATGCTCCACAACTTCCACCGTCTCTTAGCCAGCAATCTCTCTGTATATTCAGTCCTTGTTTGAGCATCAACCTGAATCCTCTGAAGGATCCTAGACGATGCCTTCAGCTCTTTCAGACTTTTGATCGCCTCATTGGACCTCCAACGCTCTCGGGCCAACTCTTATTCCACGGCTCTCAAGGACTGAGTGTGTGATTCAAGGACTTTGGATGTACCCTCAGTGTTCCGTTTCTCTAGGATGAAGATGTCAATGGCCAACTGCAAAAAGGAGCAGTTAAAAAACAAAAGTTTCCTGGTGGAGAACCAGCCACGAGATTGAATAAAAATAGGCGAACCTGCATGAGGTCAGAGTAAAGGTCTCTATGTGAGTGGTGCTGATCCTCGATCATGGCAGAAAGCTTGTATGAGAGCAACCTATCTCAGAGAAATTACCTTCAGTTTAATCGCCCACTGATTCAACCCTCGATCTCCTAGAGGTCGGAGTTAAGAGGACCTCAACCCTACTTGGGGCGTTGGAACTTAAGCTACTGGAGCACCGACACCGGGAGGAGAAAGGCCTTGGAGCCTAACCGCAACTGCTAGGACTTTGGCAAAACCCAGAGACAGAGAACCCTTAGAAGGAAAAAATTTGTCCATACTTACTGTTCCAGAGGATCGCAATGGTTAATTATCAGAAATAGACTATTATATGCTAAACAGAATGGTATTCTGGCGGCGAAAATTACAGGAATGTGGAAGTCGACGATAGCGTGAAAAAAGCGAATGTGAAGAGGAGGTGATCTAACAAACTGACGATGGAAGATGACAAGGACTCTTCCCTCTCCCGCCTCTTTAACCATAACGATGGTGGGCCATAATCAAACAAATCTAGATGTCGTTATCAAATTTTGGCCCAAGAATGCCTTAGCAAGCGCGGCCCATTAAAGCTAGCGGTTATTCACCAAGGACGAAGCCTTAGGAACCAAGGCCAATGACGCTGACGACAGCCATGGTTCTAATAACGATTGTTCAGGTTTACGGGACAAATTTTGCACTAAGGCTAAATCTAAAGTCTGTTAAGAAATAATCAACTCTTCATATTCTACACATAGAAAATGAAGAGTGGGGGACAACTGTTGAGGGTAATTTTATTTCACTAGGACCTTGTCTTAGCTAGACCAGGGGCTCATAGATAACCTCGTTGGTTGAATGTGTTTATCAAGGCATCATCCATGGACACGTAGCCATGCTAAGACCATGAGCCAGGACTGACCAAATATTCCTCATTATGTGATTTGAATCTTAGAGAATAGGACAATGGTCTTACAGATTTATGGAAATATTCTTTATTGTAATAGATAGACTCGAAACTAGAAGTTATCCATAAAAGATATGGAAATACTCTTATTCGAATACTATAAATACAAAAGAAAGAACCCTAATTCAAGCATCTGAAGATCATTACTCGATACTCATACATTGTAATCGATTTCTTTACATATCAAGAAAGAGTCTTTTACATAGTTTTGTTCTTATTCTCTCTCCCTAAAAGAATCACTTAAAAAACCCCTAAACACCGATGACACATGTGTATTTAAAAAATAGATTACAAAAATAGATTACAAAAACAATTTTCTGTTTTTCACAAATTTATCAAATGATAGATGACGTATATGATATATGACTTTGATATTTCGATATTCAAAATCGATATGAGCACCCTGACACAACTTACAAATAATTAAAAATATTTTAAATCATAAAATGAATTAAAAAAATTAAAATAACATTCGCGCGATTATGCATAACAAACTTTATATAAAGATTAAAAAGGAAACGGCAACGGTTGAGACTGTGGAGAAAACAAAACTTTAAAAATCTGATTGGTTTAAAAATCATTGTAAATACTTTTATAGCTTTTAAAGTCCTTACAGCCTCTACCCCAATCGGTCCCAATGTCAGTTGAAAACACCCTAATCCATTTTCTAAAAATAGTTAAACCCACTATTTTATAAATAGGAAAAGAAAAGAATTCAGGAAAACAGATATTGGTAAAAAAAACTAATTAATCTAAATCGTTAATTATCAACTCACCTAACTAATACTTAACTTAATACGTCCATGCATCTCTTTTACAAGTTTATATTTACATTCTCTGTTTCCGCTTCACTTCAATTGTGATTGAATGTTTAATCGATCTTCTCTGTGAAGCAAACAGAGAATCATTGATCATTTAGAGAATTGGATAATATAACCCAGAAAACACTTTCATTCTATAAAAAGCGTAGGAAATCAATATCAATACATACACATAAATATATACAACCATGGCGAATCATCTCTTCCTTGTACTCCTTGTCGTAATTCTAACCATCGTCGATGGAAGTTTAGCAGAAGATACTGAAAAATCTCAATGGGCATTTTCTTCATCAGAGACTCAGATTCATGCGGATAACAAATCACCTGACAACTCTACAAAGAGCTTGATAGATAGTCTTGGTCCATCTCAAGATTATCCAGATTATGAAATACCTAAAGAACTAGCACCGGGTGGTGTCGCGGTGGTAGAGGATTACGTGCCTATTAGCCCCACCGCCGGCCAAGAGAATTTTAATACGCTTGCGGAGCCTGAAGCAGATATGAATGTTAAGACAACATCGCCGCCTAGTTCTATTGCCTCTAGATCTTCTTCAAACGTTATTTTGGCAGTTCTTGCTGCCCTAGAAGGAGTCAGCTTATTTTTGTTTTAAAATTAGAGAAGATATGAATGTTGTTGTTGGATATAACCTTTTTATCGAGTGTGTAACCTGAGATCATTTCTCTACTTTTTGTAACGTCAAATTCGATTTTTCTTTCTGGATTTCTATTTTCCTTTAATTCGATTGCCGACAACATTATAGCGTTATCTCGCTTATGTTTTTTTATGTCAACTCAAAAGAAGAACAAACATTTCCCTCTTCGTGGCCGGCTCAAACATTACTTAATTCCATACGGGCATTCAAGTTATTTTATAATAATAATAATCCTAAAAATTGCGACTATCAGTTTCGCACTTTCAAAAAGTTACAGTTGTGTCCTTTTGATGAGTTACATATTTTCATCAAATGTTGATTCCTTCGTGACTTTTCAAATCTATTAATACTCTTACTCCATTTTTGCTTCCAACTAATCCTTTTTTCTATTATATATTCTTATCTAAAATATTGCTTTCATTTTCTCCACCTTCAATTCATGTGACAGTGTGTTTCGATCTGTACTTCATCATAGGTGTAGCTTTTCCTCGGAATACGTTCTTTTATTTATTGGTACTTATCATTTTATTTAAAACCACTGATTATATCATGAGTTGCAACTTTTAACATTACTTGTTTTTAACATTATTTTTTTATTGTCTACTTTATTTTTTATTTACAAAAAGTTATCCAAATTTTTGCAGCCGTCACTGACACCATAATGCATAGGTAATTTTGTCACATTCTATAGTAATGAATATTATATAAATAAACAAGGTTTTCTTGACTAGTAATCATATGGTAATGGTAATTATGTGTGTTAAATTTCATTAAATATATAGACAACATGGTGCAAGTGCACAAGAGGCGAAGTAGTATTTGGGATTGAATCCACGAAGACAAAGTGTACACTAAGGATCTATGAATTTTCGAATTAGCTAAAAAAAATCAAAAGTCCATGGATTTTTAATTTTTATAAGAATTAAAGATATAAATGAAAACAGAAAACAATAAAATACCAATGAAAGATAAATGTTAGACAAAAAGGAATTGCAGAGAAACATAAAATTGCATGCAAGGGTTCAACTTTCGGATACTTATTAGCTTAGGTATATAACACAACCCAAGATTATGCCCTTTCCATTTTTGAGATCGGGTCACTATACTTTTAACAACCAAGGAACTCAGGTTTGTTGGTCCTTGCAGAAGAAAAGAACGCATTACTTAATAGATATGATTGATTGTTCACAATTTTAGGTTGATCCACTTTCATTGCCCAAATACAATTGCTCACCAAATACTAGTTCTAGTAGTATGAAAAGCTTTCACTACAAAAAGAAAGAACCATTGTTATGATATTTTGTTACAAAAATTATTCGTCATAAATTTGTGACATTTTAAAGATAAAATTGTGACTAGTATATTCAGTCACAAATTTGTCACACTTAAGGACAAATTTGTTACGATAATATCGACCGTAACAAATGTGACGATATTTCTGTTAATATTTGGTAACAAGTTATTGACGTGGTTGTGATTACTGTATTAGTAACATTTTGTAATATTACAGTCACAAAACGCAAGTCACCAATCAATACAAACTTTTGAGAAAGTATTTTATTGTAAATAGTTACGTAAACGATATTAAAAGTTCGTTGCAATGGATAACTTATTTAAATATTTTATATGTTATTTAATTTCTAAAAAAAAACTAGTTATTTATCGTGTTGCATTGTATTTTTATAGTTATGTTTTTTTTTTTCGCCATTTTTATAGTTATGTTTTAATTGATATTTCGTTTGAAAAATCTAGGCTTGAGTTTTAGGTTCCATTTGGTTCGATTTTTTCAATTTTTGATTTTTTGGTGCCAAAAATATTTTGGTTTCGATTCGGTTTTGGTTCAGTTTCGTTTGAATTAATTAACCAATCATATACTAGTGTTCAAATGTTTTAAGTGTTTTCGTTATTTCGGTTATTTTTGGATATTTTTAAAATATGCTCGGGTCTTTTTAGATACTTATGAGTATTCTGTTATTATTTCCAACTCTTGTTCAATTTCGGTTCAAATTTTTTGGTGCTTTCGGTTCGATTATTCTGTTCCAGTTATTATATCTACCCTAAAAATCTAACAAATAAAAGGAAAAATTTTAATCAGAAAAGGAAACTTATCTTTATTAAGAAGATGAGAAACGATGTTTATTAATTTTTTATTTGATAACAACTATATTCTTTTTTTTATAATGACTATATTGCTTTTCAGATAGATCTCTTAATTCTTATTACTTCAACACAAATCTTATAGTGTGTATATATATATATATATA
>OVAN01012704.1:0-11382 GCA_900406275.1 Anastatica hierochuntica | reverse complement strand
ATATATATATATATATATATAACAAATATGAAGGTTTTATTTTAAAATTTTTTAAATGAAAACTTAACACTGCTGTAAAAATATAATATACAAACAAAAGTGGTAAAAATATATTTTTTTAACCTAGAAAATTTAAGCATATTGTAAAGAAATTTTAAAAACTCTAAATATTCAAAAACAAAAAGGCTACCATGCCGACATTTTTCAACAATTTTCCCATCGAATATGAGAAATAATATATAAAATCAACAAGGGTTGCATTATTACCATCAAGTTAACACATGCTAAAATAACTCTATCAATCTAAGATCGACCACCATTATAAAAAACCATTTTGTTAGAAAAAAACCGCGCGTAGCGCGGTCAATCCTCTAGTGCTAATAAAAGGCCTCTAAATCAAAAACCTTTCAACACAACATCATTCACAAGACCAAGGCGTTTCAACCGCATTCGTACATTTCATTTGCAAATGTAAACGACATTTCATTTGTAAAAATAAATTGGGGGAAGTTTGTATAAAATACGTAATCTCGAATACAATCATCATCTAACTAATTAAAAGAAACTAATCCTAGCTTTCTAGACTATCCACCTAAGATAATCGTAAACTTTTCCTATGCTGCCACATCATCTTCTAGCTGACACATCACCGACAGGCCTAGCAACCCCACTACAAGCCCACTCAAGCCCATTATTGCTCCTCTTTGCCCTCTCTATATTCCTCAGCCGGCGATCCCAGATCTCACAACTAAATTGGCGTAACGTATCCGCCTTAATGGAAGCTCCTACGATTAACCTCGATTGTTTCGCGTTCCTCACCTCTAACGCCTACTCTCCCAACCTTTAATGCATCCCAATTAATTGCCCACGACATCTCAGATGCCTTCTTCTCAAACACTTGCGTCGCTCCATCACCGGACTATAAAACCACCGGACCTCCCAGCCCCATCATCCCACCATATCCGCAACAAACCATCAACGCTGAATACCCCTCCAACCCTAACTTAGGACAAACTCGCCGCCCCTAGTAATAAGTTCTGCTTTACCGACGTCTCTGGGTACTCCACTTCTAGGAAGCGCGTAACTTTAAAGTCGGGACCCTCCTGATAGGCGTCAAACTCCTCTTCCTTGATTGTGAGGTACGCCGATCAAAGCTCCGGCGCAATAGCTTCCGAGAGTCCATTACCTTACACTTTTCTTGATCCTCCTCTTTGATTGTGTGTTAATCTATCATTTCCAGTCACTGACTAGACCTCCATGGTCGTAGCTCTTGGTGGTGATGAAGTGATTCCTCCCCATAAATTCCGGCAATGAAACACTGGACGTGACATGTGGTAGTTATTTTTAATGCCAGTTTATCAGATTATACTTACAACTTTTGTATAGGGGAACAAGTTTAAAGAATCTGAAGAGATTTTTGAGACTCTTTAAGATGAGAAGAGATCGGCTTTGAAGTCGAATCAAAAGATGTTCCACATGATGATATACATGTACAAGAAGGCTGGAAACTATGATAAAGGTAGGAAAGTATTTGCTTCCATGGCTGATAAAGGAGTTCCACAGTCTACTGTGACTTACAATAGCCTTACGTTCTTTGAAACTAATTGAATGCTCAATTTTTCAGATGCAAAGATATGGTCTTCAACCTGGAAGTTGTAAGTTATGCATTACTAATCAAAGCATATGGAAAAGTCATAAGAGGGGAAGAGGCACTACCAGTTCCTGAAGAGATGTTTGATGCTGGTATATGTTAGTTTTCGGTTTTAACTCTATTTAAACCTGCAAAGCTAAGAATGGTTTTTATCATTGGCTTCTTCAACTCAAGATGAGTTAGATGAAGCTAAGGAACGTACATGTCTCAGAGATGAGACCAACAACTATCGCTGCACGAGTATATAAACCTAATGATGATGATGATGAGAGGAGGAGGAGGAAGATGTAAGTAGCGATGACGATGATGATATGACTATGAAGAAGATGGTGATGATGATGCAAGATAAACTACGTTGTATGATGAAACACAAGAAGGGTCTTTAGCTTATGATAGCCACAGGCGGAAGAACGTGTGGGTTGTGAAAACTACGAAAAGGTTCGAAATTTTGTAATTTGCTAAGGGCGAAAGAACGATTTTGCAGAATGTAATTTGTCACACTCTTATTCCCGTGGATAACGAAATGAAATATGTTTCCGAATCAAAAGGTAACTTATTCCATTTGCCTCTTAAAGATCCAAAAAGGCGGAAAAACAGAATCGTTGTTGAGGTTTATCTTAAACTTCTTAAGTATCCATCTTTTGATTCTCATTTGCTGAAACTTTTAACCTATGAGTTGCATTTTCCACCTGCAACAACAATTGCAGAGTAAAGGTAAGAACTTTAACTGGAGAGATTTTAGAGAGATTAGTGAGTGTGTTTACCTCTGAAGTCCAATTAGTTCTAAGTTTAAGAACAATCAAAGTTAAAGTTTGAGGTATGCCTCATGCAATCATTCGTCACCAGATCCCGTGTAAACAAAATGATACAATACATACACATACGAAAAGGTAGAAGAAGAAAGAAAGAGAGAGAGACAGAGAGAGATTGTTATAGCAACTCCAAGACTGGTTTTGAAGCAAAGAACACAACCAATAGGAAGACCAATGGCATAGTAAGTAAAAAGATTCACATATTACATGTAATATAGCCACATCAGAACATGGATTAGTGTCAAAGTTCGATAATCCAATGGTTAAGAATACATCAAACGTTTAACATCTTGGTAAACCAAATATCTTTGTGAATCAGAGACCAACTTGATTTCTAACTTTAAGATCCACAAAATACGTTAGAAAAAATAGAAATCCCAAGATAATGCGGAATTATCAACCCACTTGATTTCTAATTTTAAAATTACAGAAGCTCTAAATTATTAGAAACAAATAATACAACAATTACAACTCATCTAAATATTAATGTCCCAGTTTGTATAACCTAAGTCAAACATATCATCTGCTTTTTTCTTTAGACAATGCTTAGATTCCTGAGATGCGTTTTGCTCCAATTAAAAAAAATTGTAGGAAAAAGTCTGTGACAAAGTAATGAAAACTCATATATATATATATACACTTAAACGCGCATAGGACGGAAATGATTGATTAAATTATTTTCTAGGATTTGTTAATATTAAAAATATTAAACGATTTCATATTAAAAGAAGTTGTTGTTGCGCATAGATCAGACACGAGAGGTACACGCACTCGGAATTCAAGAAGCAAATATGGAATATTGAGGCTACTCCAATGATATCGTCCATTCCTTGAGAAGATCTTGAGATGGTTAGCTTTGTTCTTTGTCTATATACATTCAAAAAGAACTTTTAATTCTCTGTTTATATAAAATCGAAAAGAACTTTACTAAGGTGAATAAGTTCCTGAATGGAATAGAACTTAATAACGCCTAAACAGAAGAGAACTTGAATCAAAGAGAGGACAAGATTGATAGAAAGAAAACATCATAAGCTAAAAACAAAAAAAAGTCTGAGAACGGAACAGAAATGTTGATTGCAGGAATCACCTACACAAGATAAAATGAGTTTATAACTTACATAACACAACTTAGATAGACTATGTCTTTTCCCATGAATTTTTTTGTGGTGAATTTACCTAGGAATTTGACACTCTTGAGCATGCTTCTGGCAAAAGTTAGGGAGTTACGAGCACTTGAAGAGAAGCTTAATGCTAAAGACAAGTAAGTTTAAGGGGATAGACTCTATGATTGCTGAACATTGTTTTGCAATATAAACAATGTACCGTATAATGTGATATCAAACCTTATGTGCTCATAAGTTTGGATGACTGCTCAAAATTCAAAACTTCCGCATATAATTCTAGATTAAAATATGTAATAGCTAAAAAGTAAGTCCATGATAGAAATTGTAGGCATAAAAAGAATTAATTCCTAACTTCATATTGATTGAATAACTGTTTAGAGTTTTTTTGGGGTGCATTCAATTTTGACTAAAGAGCTAAGAGTGGTACATCATTGTCTCTTTATGTTTCTATGTTCTGTTGCATTAGTTGGGTAGTAGGGGTAAAACACATGGTGACATAATACAATAATGGTCATTAGGCTAAGCATTGTTGAGTTCATTTTCTACCACATACTGTATATTTTCGGTTTTAAGAAGAAGCCTCTAATCGTTTTTGATATTCAGTTTTTGCTTTGGTTGGTATAACATTGTCTCTGTTTTCAAAATTTCTCCTTCATCTTTCATGTATATTGATTAGATTGATTTATACTACTGTTTTCAGTTTTGTTGGTTGATATGAGCTGTACATTTTTGAATAATATAAAAGAGCTACAAGTAGACGTTTCTATCGCTGACCAATATTAAGTAATGCATCATCCAGTCGTTTAGAAAATATATCAATCTTTAACTCTACTCTTAGTTATATGTCCAGGTTCCGCCCTAAGCTAAACCTACAAATAGCCTCTTCTAGACGGACATTGACAAAACACAAGAACCTCGTGTAATGCCTCTTCTAACTTCTAACCTCAGGCAGTAGAGCTTTAGATCTCACAATTTTCCTTTTCAAAGTTCACGATTTCACTGGTAGGAGGCGGGTTCGAGCGTTCTATGTCAGACCTACCTTTGGTGAAGAGGGATATTGCTTTTTTTAATGAGTTCTCAAGAACTTTAAGATCCTATGTAGAAGAATATAAAAGTTAAGGTTGGACTAAATATGGTTTTCCGTGTTTTAGTTTTGTTTGGTATTTTCTTTTCTTGGTCTTTAAGTTTCAGTTCAAGCTCCATCGTTGATATGGTTTGATATTCAATCTTGGTTTTCATATTATAATTTATGTAGTATTTATAAAGTTACGTTTATTTTTTGTTTCTTTTAAACTGTCTACTTTGGTATCTAATATTTTCTAATATTATATAATAGTTTTATCTTTTAATATCCTTCTGTAGTGTGTAACCATATACTTCCAATTGGTCTCTCCTATATACCAAAAAAAATTCGTCTTCTTAGGTGCTATTATTGAATAAACTGCTATCTTTGTTGAAAAAGTAGTTAGTTTGGTAAGTATATGGAGGATAAAACACAAAATTAAAAATCGGAAATCTAGAGTGAGATAACTTGATTAAACACAAATCATACAACAATACCAAAAACACAAATACCGCAAACACAAATCCGTGTGTAGCGCGGACATAGTTCTAGTCTAATTAATTAAAAGAAGATGATTGTGAGATTTGAAAGTAGATATATCTGTCATTTTTTTGCTGCATCCTCAAGTTGCCACATCAGCACACTCTTGAATCCTAAATCGCTCATGTCGAGTTCCAGAAGTCGTTTCCTCTCCTCCTTTCAATGCGTACCAAATCTTTCCAAATACAAATATCTTAAATTAAATTGCCATGCGATCGTCTTTCAGCCCTCTTAAAATTTGACACGTTTTGTCTCCCTTCTGTTCGTCTTCCAGCGATACTCATATCTGAAAAACTCTCTTAGTTTTTGGAACTTCGCATCCACGATAAAGAAGCTTCTACTATTTTGCATCCATCAGGGGCAACAATTCGCAACAGATCACGATTATGTTATTTAAGGTTAGTCAATAAAGATATTTCTCGATGATTTTATAAATTTGGTGTATCACTACTTACTTACATAATCTCCCTAAATTTAATAGTTCAAGTTTTGGTTGTAGTTTATCATTGGATTCACAAGCGTCTAATTGAAGAACCTACTCTGTTGTAGGTGAAACATACGCAAAGGAATTATAAAAGGATTTAGGACAAAATCAAACTCGATAAGAGAAATATCTACAAATACCGGTAAACATGATTAAGTATAAAGTGTTTTACTATCTTTATTTTACCTCCAATTTACTATTAGATACAGTCTTTTATGAGAAGAAAATTTAAATAGCTCCCAACTGTTCAATGGTGAGAAATATCCCAAATCTATATCTAACGTTGTGTTTTTAGCAAGGCACTCACATGAGGTTTGAGATAGGAAGAGAGCCATTATTGCTGATTTGGAATCGTCCTGCCACTTATTTGATGTGTCCATAAGGGGTTTTGGATTCACTAGAAGTTATGGGCATTATCAAGCACATATAAATCTTGACGAAGTTTCAGATTTCGAACCCAAATTCAAATGGATGTGTTTTATTGATTGTGAGAACGGGAGTTTGGCCTCAAGCATAAGAAAAAATTCATGGGTGTGTGACATAGAGGTTGCAGTGTCGGGAAGCTTAGTCGCTGACCTGTACAAGAAGAAAAGGAAAGAAAGAGTGAAAAGGAATATTGAAGATTTGGAAGATGCTCAAGAATATCGAGAGGATATTTGGTGGAGTACCAATATATACGAGAGATTGGAGCATGAGAAGACTATCAGTTTTGAGAGAAAAAGACAGAGACTAAGGTTTTGAGAAAAAGCGAGATCAAGAGACAAAGGGTGTCTGTGTAACACAACTTCTGGGTTCGGGTGAGTGCACGAGTCGCAGACAAAAGTGTTCTTTGTTACTGGGTAGACTTTAGGGATTGGTCTGTGTCAATTACCAAGTTGTGGTAGATTGTGTAAAACAGATTAAACATTGTGTTTAAACGATTCCTAATAAGAGTTGTGTTTTCTAGTTCTCGATTGTGCTTTTCAGTATCCGTCATTGTGTTGTGATCTTTCAATTGGTATCGGAGCAGACAATCTAAATTGCAGGTTGAGATCTTGGACTTAAGATGAACGCCACGGTCAAGGAACTGGTTGCAGTTCAAAAAGCTATTGTTCTAGATGAAAACAATTACGGTCATTGGAAGGCACACATGAAGTAGTTGATTCGGAGTGTTGATGAAGATGCATGGACAGCTGCTGAAGATGGATGGGAAGAGCCATATATCTTGGATGGAGAAGGTAACAAAGTTCCCAAACCAAAGAACAAATGGACTGAGCAAGAAAAAAAGTCTCAAAGTTCAACTCCAAAGCTCTATCCACCATATTTGGAGCAGTGGACTTCGAGCAATTTAAGCTCATCCAAAGAAGTGAATCGGCCATGGAAGATTGGGAAATCCTACTGTATTCATTTGAAGGGGATACTAACATTAAACGAACAAGATTGGATCATCTTGCTTCTCAGTTTGAAATGCTCAGAATGAACCCGAATGATACAGTGGCTGGTTTTTGTGCCAAACTGAAACAAATGGCACATGAGGCATTTGTGTTAGGCAAAAATACAAGGATAAGAAGCTGGTCAAGAAACTGCTCAGGTGCCTGCCTGCAAAATTCTCAGCTCACAAAGTGGTTTTGAAGATGACATCTAACACAGATGAACTCAAGTTCGACAAGCTGGTAGGAATTTCTAAAGCAGAGGAAATGGAAGCAACGTCTGGTATTGGAGAAGTCAAAAAGGGCATAGCATTTGCTGCTGAAGTTGCTGGTGAAAGGATGCAGAAATTAGAAGATAATATGGGTCTGTTGGCAAAAAAATTTAGTAAGATTCTCAAGCGTGTGGAAACGGGAAACACGCGTAACCAGAGAAGTGACCGGTTTCAGAAAAATGAGTATAAAAGTCAGAACTCAAGAAACTTCCGTGGAGAGCGTGAGGTTGGGAAGAAAAGACCATAACTTCAATGCTTTGAATGCGAGGGATTTGGTCACGTTAAAGTTGATTGTCCACTGGCAAAAAGGAGAGAGTTGAAGTGTCCAGACTGTAGAGGGATGGGACATACAAGGAGTGAATATCCAAACATCAATAGATCAAGGGATAAATCACTATGTGTATTTAGTTAATCAGATTCAAAGGATGAAGACGAGGAGAATCTTCTAAACTTTGTTGCTTTCACAGCAAAAAATCCAGGAAAAGCAGCTGGAATTGAGTCTGAGTCTGAGTCTAATGATGATGAAGTCGATACTAAAGCTGAGTATCAGAAGTTGTATGAGAGCTAGCTCACTCTGACCAAAGACAATCTCCAACTGGTAAAGGATAAAACTCTTTTGAAAGCCATAGTTAACATTTTGGAGCTAGAACAGAGTTATGAGGAGAATGAAAATAAGAAAATACAAGACAAGAAGGAAGACCTGGAGTTGATAGAAGCTGTTGCTCAGGAAAAGAAGAAAACTATAACACTAGAAACACACCTAAAGGTGTTGCAAGGCCAAATTGGAAAAGAGCAAGAGAGAGCTCAATACTTGTAACATGAATTGGTGAAAAATCACAAACAAATAAAGATGCTTAACAGTGGAACTCAAAAACTTGACAAAATCCTGCAGATGGGACAACCTCCCAAGACAAATTGGGGACTTGGATACTCTAAGTATATGGATATAGTGGGAACATATGGGATCACAAAACTTGTCAAGAGTGTAACCACATACGAGGAAAGAGTTGAACTAAATCAGAGGGAATCAACTCGAGTAGAAAAATCAATACTTGATCATAAAGGGAAAACACCACAATTCGTGAACAAACCAAGAAAACCTGACCTTTAAGGTAAACAACCACAACTGGTAAATGAGTCAAGAAAACCCCGGTTAATTAACAAGGAGGTCTCATGTTAGAAGTTGTTGGTGTTGTGGCATGACAGGGCATTTGAAGTGGAACTACAAAGTGTTTACTAAAAGGATTCATGAAGCTTGGAAACAAGGAAGGTGTTTTCCAAATCCTATAAGATATGGGAAGGTCTGGATAGCTAAACATTTGCTATATGAGACATCTTCTATCAGTGCAGAAGAAGAGGAAAACGGTCAGTCCCTGCATATGAAGAAGTCAGATCCTGAACTTCCAAACGTGATCACGGAGATTCAACTGACTTGTTTTTGACATGTGTGACTCAAGAGGATAATGTGCCAACTATGAATCAGTTTGAAATGAAAGAGACGTACCTACTGAACAATGTGGCGTATACCTCTGCTCCTGAACAAGACTCGCAAAGGTGGTATTTTGACAGTGGGTGTAGTAGACACATGACTGGAAACTGGAAAAACCTTGAGACTTTTGAAGAAGTGAATGGTGGAAAAGTCACATTCAGAGATGGTGGTCAAGGAAGGAGTCAAGGTGTTGGGTCCGTAAACACTACAGAACAACCGAAATTGGTGAATGTGTACTTTGTCGAAGGACTAAAGGCAAACCTGATAAGCATTAGTCAACTGTGTGATGAAGGATTAAAGTTATCTTCACAAAGATTGAAGTGGAAGCAATTAACTCACACAACAGAGTTGTGTTGCATGGGGTTCGTTCAGGTAATAATTGCTACATGTGGAATCTCTCAGCCATGTGTTTCTCTGCCATGGAATCCAAGTTGGATGTGTGGCAAAAGAAACTAGCACACATGAACACTGATGGTCTGGTTCGATTGGTAAATGCTGGTGTAGTGCGTGGAATACCTAAACTGGAAAGTTCAACATCTGTTGTGTGTGGTGCCTGCAACAAAGGGAAGCAGATCAAGGTTCAACATAAGCGTATGAGTGAGAGCTCATCAAAAGGCATTCTGGAACTGGTTCATATGGACTTGATGGGGCCGGTGCAAACAAAATGTTTATCAGGAAAAAGGTACATTTTGGTATTAGTGGATGATTTTTCACGATTCACCTGGGTACATTTTCTTTGTTAAAAGAATGAAACATTGGAAAGTTTCAAGATTCTGGCCTTGCTGCTCAAGAATGAAAAGGGAAGCATTATGCAAAGCAGAAGTGATCATGGAGAAGAATTTCAAAATGATCTTTTTGATAAGTTTTGCATGAGTCAGGGAATCAAGCACCAGTTCTCAGCACCTAGAACTCCAAAACAGAATGGAATTGTTGAATGCAAGAATTGAAATTTACAAGAAATGGCTCTAGCCATGCTACATGTAAATGATGTGTCAATCAGGTTTTGGGCAGACGTCATAATCAACTGAATGTATGTGAAGTCTGGCACTAACATGACCCCATACGAAATATGGAAAGGAAAAACTCCAAATTTGAGCTACTTTCATGTATTTTGATGTGTTTGCTACATTCGAAATGACAAAGATAGTCTTGGCAAGTTCGACTCTAGAAGTGATGAAGGAATATTTCTGGGATATGCAATGAACAACATAGCATTTCGTGTCTACAACCGGAGGACCAGGACAGTGATCGAATCGGTAAATGTGGTATTTGATGATAGCAGTAACTATCAAATCACTGGGTTGAGACAAGAATGAGATGAGTCACAAAAAGAAACAGTCTCAAAGAATGTTGAAGTAAGCGGAAAGACTGAGGAGCAACCCCCTGCATGTGAGTTTCTTGAGGTGCATAAGAATCATTCAGAAAAGGATCTAATTAGTGACCTAAATGAAAGGCTAGTTACTCGAAAGAAGAATATTAATTGCAAAGAAATGGTTATGCTAGTTGAGGTTGTAGAGTATGCATGTTTTGTGTCTCCCATAGAGCCAAAGAATGTGGGTGAGGCATTGCAAGATGAGTTTTGGACTGGGTCCATGCATGAAGAGCTTGAACAATTCACACAGCAAGATGTGTGAGATTTGGTTCCACGTTTTATCAATGCAAATGTAGTCGGAACTAAGTGGATCTTCAAGAACAAGATTGATGAACATGGAACTGTTGTCAGAAACAAAGCTCGGCTAGTGGCTCAGGGGTATTCACAGATTGAAGGAGCCGATTTTGATGAAACCATTTCTCCTGTGGCCAGACTTGAGTCCATTAGACTTCTCTTGGGCATAGCTTGTGACTTACATATCAAGTTATTTCAAATGGATGTTAAAAGTGCATTCTGGAATGGCTTACTTCAAGAAGAAGTATGTGTGTCACAACCTAAAGGCTTCGAGGATCCCAAATTTCCAGATCATGTATACAAGTTGAAAAAGGCATTGTATGGATCAAAACAAGCTCGCCGAGCTTGGTATGAATGATTGACACAGTTCTTGCTTGTGTCTGGCTTCGTGCGAGGAAGTGCCGATAAAACTCTCTTCATCAGGAAAGATGGGAGTGACTTTCTGGTTGTTCAAGTATATGTTGATGATATTATCTTTGGATAAAAAAACCGCATTGGGGGATGGTTTCATTGTCGTCATGACAAAAGAGTTTGAGATGTGTTTATTTGGTGAACTGAACTATTTTCTTGGTCTGCAAATCAAGCAAATGGATAGTGGAATCTTTGTGACACAGAAAACATATGCTAAAAACATGATCAAAAGGTTTGAAATAGAAACTTCCAAAGTGTCAAAAACTCCCATGAGTAATGATGTATTCATATTTTATCGGTTTTCAATACAGTTTTTATACGAGAATTACNGATCGTTTTTGCGCGGTTTGTTGTTCTTTGATGTTTTTACAGTAACGGAGCTTGAATGGACTAAAAGAAAGCATTTGGAGTGGAATTCAAGCACCAAAGGAAGTCTCGAGAAGACTGGAGAAATGTCCACG